>CAIGRP010095128.1:0-25291 GCA_903798385.1 Fraxinus cuspidata | reverse complement strand
AGCGAATAATTTTTTTGATATTTGAAATGAAATGAAATCAAAATAATAATAAGAGAACAACTGTGTTATTGCAATTGCATTTTAATGCGTTTGCATGTACTTTAGAAAGTGGAGTCGGTTTGTAAATATATATATTTTATAATAAAATTAAGTCGTCATATGCAACAGTGCCAAATCGATTTGAAACCAGATGCGTGTGAAAACCAAATATGACAAAAATGAACTGTCAATCTTATATTCACTCTTGTTCGTCCATCTCCATGAAGATATTTATAAAAGAAAGATATTTATAAAATATCAATCAGTCAATAAATATAAATTTAGTAATTATTATTATACTGTAGTAAAATCACAATGAAACTGAATTAATGTGAAAACTCTCGTGACATAAATGAGTAGTGATAAGTGAATTGCCATTGAATTTCAAGAGAAGGAGGGATTAACAAATAATAAAAGCAAGAAAAAACAAAAGAAGACGAAGACTAGGAGCTCCTTCATTTTTTCTATAGTCATACACTTCCCATTCACATATTTCATTGCTTCTCTCTGGAAGTGCTATTTTCTCTCTCTAGAACTCCATGTATATTGCACTTTATTTCTGAGGGCGTCGTGGTTTTTGTTTTACCTTTGTGTGTGTGTGTTGTAAGGGGAAACTGGAACCTCTGAGCTGTCGTGGAAATAAACTGGGTTTTTTTTCTCAGGCCATAAATTAAACCAACGTCAAGCGTTTTCGATCGCGATCGAGGTATGTTTTCATATTTTTGTCCCTTAATTTTAACATCAGAGCACTGAATTTTGTTCAATTATGGTGTTCTTGTGAAGAACCGTTTGCTGTTTTTTTTTAAATACAATAATACTAGGAAGAAACTTTGCCGGCTTTCTTTGGTGCTTTTGATTGTCACAAAGTGTTTAATTTATGTTGTTTTTGAATCAAAGTTTACCTTTTTGGGATGTCAAAATCGAAGCTGAAATAGACTTGTGTTAGCTGCAATTTATAGTCAAGCAGAGATATAATAGGGAAGAAAACTAAATGTGAAATGAAAATTGGGGTTTGATTGTTTTACTTTATTTGAAGTTCTAATTGATTTGTGGATAATTCATTTATTACACTTGATTTTAGAAGAGTTATCTGAAATTGCAGAAGTGTGAGAAGACCTCCACTTTGAAATATGAGAAAGAGTTAGTCTTTCATCTACTCAATTATTTTTGTCAAAAATGCCCTCTTAACTCTTCGTTTTTCATTCCTCTTCATTATTTTTTGCCATGATTACAAGTTGAGCGCGGATGGGACTACTGCACGTGGTTGTATTTACTTTTCCATCCAACCCTTCTCTACAAACCCTAATCCGCCTTCCCCTGTAACTAGATCCACCACAAGCATCAAGTGGTTTGCTCTATCTATGTATTTTACGGGCCTGTTAAAACTCTAATAATATTGGGGAATTTGATTTAAGAGGGAAAGGGATATGGACCTCAACGGTGTGCAAAATAATGCACATACCGATTTTTTGAAACCACGATTGGTATAGTGGAGGATGAAGGTGACATCACCAAGATAGAACGGCCATGTGGCGGAGAATGGAAAGAAGTACAAAACAGGGGTTGATTTGGTCGAACAGTGGGTCCTATTGACTTGCTTGGCATTCAGTTAACAATTTATGCATGCGTGTCTATTTGACCCATGTTCTACATTTTCACGGATTCATGGTAGAGAAAAACTGATATTCACTCGAAAAGAAGAAAAAAGGAAAATATTGACTTATAGAAAATTTATTAAATTGAGAATTGTTCCTATCCTTGTAGGGGATCATAACAAATTTAAATTTAAGCTTAATTTGTTTTGAAGCTCCAGTTGGATGGCTTCTTTTATGATCGTGAATAAATATGGCTTAATAGAACATTTATGATTTTACCTTTTTGTTTTGTTATTCTTTTTTTTTTATAGAGTTTTTGTGAGTGAGGTATTTAGTCTGGAAACCCTTACGCAGAATATCTAAGAGAAGTTTCAAGGATTTTTACTGCAGAAACTGTTGAGAAAGGAAAATGTTGGAGGGTCCAAAATTTACCGGGATTATAGACCTAAACTATGCCCCTGACAATTACAATTTCTCTCAAAAATTTTATCACAAGCTCAATGAGGGGTCGATCATGTCAACTGATAGTTATGGGAGCTTGCGGATGAGCAACGGTGGGGGTTCTGTGGACATGTCGACAGACAACAGCAGTGTTGGATCAAATGGTTCCCGCACACGCATCTTGGGCCATCAGGGCCTCAAACATGTCAAAAACTATTTTGATGCTGCAAGTGTCAATCGTGGGAGAGTCTCTCATGGGCTGAGCGATGATGCTCTAGCTCAAGCTTTGATGGACCCTCGATATCCTACAGAGGGGCTTGGAAATTATGATGAGTGGACGATTGACTTGAGGAAGCTTAACATGGGTCCCGCTTTCGCTCAGGGGGCTTTTGGTAAGCTCTACAAGGGTATTTATAATGGTGTGGATGTTGCGATTAAGCTTCTGGAGAGACCAGAGAACAATGCGGAGAGAGCACACTTGATGGAGCAGCAGTTTCAGCAGGAGGTTATGATGTTGGCAAGGTTGAAGCATCCGAACATTGTTCGCTTTATTGGTGCGTGCCGTAAACGCATGGTCTGGTGTATTGTGACTGAATATGCAAAGGGGGGTTCATTGCGTCAGTTCTTGACAAAGCGGCGAAACCGATCTGTGCCCCTGAAATTGGCTGTAAAGCAGGCATTGGATGTGGCTAGAGGGATGGAATATGTGCATGGCTTAAATTTGATTCACCGTGACTTGAAGTCTGACAATCTTTTGATAGCTGCTGACAAGTCGATCAAGATTGCTGATTTTGGGGTTGCCCGTATTGAGGTGCAGACTGAAGGAATGACGCCGGAAACAGGGACTTACCGCTGGATGGCCCCGTAAGTTTATTCGTCTTCTTTCTTACTTCTGCTACGATTATTCCTTACTGACTTATATAATAAGTCTCAGCATTGATTACTTTCGGGTTGTTTCAATTTTTTTAAGCATCCATACATTATAATGGTCCCTCCAAATATTAGTTTTCTAGTTCCATCAAAAGTCTCTTATTGCAGGTAAACATATGAAGTGTGCTGAATAATTACTTGCTCGTGTATGATTTTTAGTTATTCTCTTGAACTTTGCCATCTAGTCAAGGTTCCTTCCCCTCCTTACCTACCCCTAAGGAAAGGGAAAAGCAATTGGAGTGGGAATTTGTTTTCCCTTTTAGTTTTGGCTGATCGATTGGGTCATGTCTCTGTTATATTATACACTAGTATATTTCATGGCAGTTGTTTCTCATGCTTTTATTCTCAGGCTGTCTGCTTTAATCACTAACCCAAAAAGTGTATGTTGCAGCAACTTCACAACTTGTTTTCCCTTCCCGAAAAGATGAGCAAAATTGGTTGTGCGATTAAAACTGAGGAACTGCAGTTACATAGGCAAAATGTTTTAAACATAACTGGGAGTTCTATAGTTTGATGATTTTTCTAGTTTTATTCAAGCTTTTACCCAAAAATTTTCTCTCCACACAAAACTGGATATTCATTCAGCCCTTGTTTGAAAGTGACTTTCTCAAAATCACTTTTCCTCAAACTTATTTTCAACCATTCTCACAATAAAATAATTTTGCATGTGGACGCATAACATTTCCATACTATTCAACCACACATTCTTAGAAAAATCACTTTTCACAAAATTACCTCTCAGAAAATCAACATCACACAAGGACTTAATGTAAAACTTATTGTCAGTGTCAATTGAAGTATTATCCTACTCTTAACAGCTCAGCCATCATCATCCATTCTTTGATTACTCACAATAACAAAATTTACAGATGTCATCCGCCGGTATGAGTTAACCAAATTGATAGATTTTGTCAGCTCAGCATAGGATTTATGATGGGTGAAGTTTTTACCTTAGTTGCATGCACTAACCTAAAATAATATATTACTTTATGAACGTCATGTTAGAACAAACTTGACTCTCAATTTACACATCAACATTTTAGTGGAAAGATACAAGAGGTGGAGGATTCTCTTTGAGCTCCTGAAATAGTATGATACGAAGCAAAGCTGAAAAAAATCTAAACAAGTGGATATGATTGTGCAGACAAGCATTGAAGAAGGTACATTCTTTTGAATAAATTTTATGTTATAGTGCAGGGAAAATTGCACCATTGATCACCAACCTATTACCGAGTAGTGAGTTGGTCTCCAGCTTTTAGAAAAAAGCAAGTGATCCTCAACCTTTCATTATAGTTGCAAAATTAACTGTGATGATGGAAAGAGTTCAAAACTCTGTTTAATCATCATGTATTGGACAATGAACACAGTGATTATATTGTCTATAGCTGACGATCCTGTTACTCTTCATATGCAGTATGCTCTTAACTGTCAGCAGTAAACTGATAAAGTGAAGGAGACTAGTTTTACATAAGCTGAAATAGTTTGGGCACCCCTTTATATGAACTCAGTCTAGTTGGATGGACCCTACCAGACCTCGTAATTTGTCACGTGCCTCGAGGAGTGGGATAATACAAGATAATTGCAATGCTCAATTCCTCAGGATAGGTTCAGTCTATCTAGACTGGATTAGTGATGGCAATCCGCCCCGCCCGGCCCTCCAAGAATTAAAAAAAAATAAAAATTAATAAACTATTATTAATAAAAACTGAAAAAAAAAAAAAATAAAATTTAAACGGGGCGGGAAACGCGCCCCGAACCCGCCCCGACTAAGGCGGGGCAGGGAGGGGTGGGGAAGTCGCGGGGCCCCCGCTCCGTTGCCATCTCTAGACTGGATCTAGCTGACCATTTGCTACTAGTATGATGATATTTTTGCATAAAGTGGATGGTCTCAAATTAAATCCTAGGCTTGTTACTGAATCAATTTTACAATTTCACTAAGAAGTGGCCTTAAACCTGTCACAGGAGAAATTGTCATGATTTCGTTAATGGTTCTCCTTGGAATTTGTTATCAGTTTCAAATTGGAAGCTTTGTCAGAAAAATGTGAAAATGAACAGTCCATTAAATGAATCCAGATAAGGACTAAATTGCTAATTTGTTCTTTAGGTGATTGGAATGTCATGAAATGATGTACTATGTCAGTAATCATCAGATGGGATAATAAGTATCAACCTTCTCATGAGAGATGATGTTAGACTCTTAAAACTTTTTGAGAAAATGTGTTACTACTATAAATGCTCAACTTTATTGTGGGCTCACATTCATTTACCTTTTTAAATATGAAATACATAGCAATAAATGCATTTTGTTCCTTTTTAAATTGCACCGTCTGTTCAGGCATGGATAGTATATATCTCTGTTAGTGACCGTTTCTATTTATCTACTGGATAAATAACTGTACAGTGAGAAGTATTTATTATACAGACTTGTCCACTTGATACTTGTCAGATATTCTGGAGGTCATATATTATTCATTTGCAAAGTTTTGCAAGAACTATCTCTGATCTGTGATGCACAGGAGTGTTCATGGTGCAATTAGGTGTTAATATGCTGAACTTAATGATTGTTATGCTTGTAAGTTGCAGATGTCAAATCTGAATCTATGTACTTCTTGGTAGAGGTATTAATGTGCCAGTGATGGATGCCCAAGTAATTCTAAGTAGGTCTTGTCATCGGAACAGCGATGGTAGTTAAGATTGTAATGTTCATATTGATATTTTGACTGTTGATGCTGTTGGTTTTTACTTGAAAGATGTTTCCATAGTTAATTGTTCGGCTTTAAGTTGTTGCTTTTCATCTTTGCTTACTATGGTTATGTTCTAGTGTTGAATCATTAATAGAAGCAACAAGTCTTTGATGTTGCCTTTGCATCTACACAGACACCATTGGAGTTCACAATGGTGCTTAAAATTATTGTCTATATGAAATTTCCTTGGGTTGCTCAGTGGAAGTCTACTGAATGTTCCCATTAAAAGATTGGAACTTGATATTCGACATCACCGCCTCAATGCTTTCCCTTTTTTTCTAATTTCTTTATAGGTATTCAATATTTATTATGGCTACTTGAGTGCATTTTATTCTGAATTTACAGGGAAATGATCCAGCATAGGCCTTACACACAGAAAGTTGATGTGTATAGCTTTGGGATTGTCCTGTCAGAGCTCATCACAGGGATGCTTCCCTTTCAGAACATGACTGCTGTTCAGGCAGCATTTGCTGTTGTCAACAAAGGTGTCCGTCCAAACATCCCCAATGACTGCCTTCCTGTTCTCAGTGAGATCATGACCCGCTGCTGGGATGCTAATCCCGATGTTCGGCCATCCTTCGGCGAGGTGGTAAGAATGCTTGAGGCTGCAGAAACCGATATCATGACCACAGTCAGAAAGGCTCGTTTCAGGTGCTGCATGAGTCAGCCGATGACTACAGATTGATGCAAAGAGAGTAAAGAATTGAAAAGGAAACTCTTGATAGTATGTCATCTCTGTATGCACCAGGCTTAATTTCTTTCTTCAGATAGAAAAGGAGATGAAATTTATGAACTGCTTGTTTTGTGTTTCTCGTCCAAATTTTTGGATTGAAGATACAATGAATTAGTAGTAACAATGCTAATTTGATTTGTATTTATACCCGCCCTTTGTTCTCTTTAAAGCATACATGAAGTCCATCTTTTTCTATAATATAATGAATAAGTCAATAAAATTTAGATATGATGGCCGGCGTACCAGTGATCTTTATGTTGACTATACTTGGCACCCTTACTTCGAGCCATCTGTTCTTTCTTATGCTTTTGATAAGATTGAACAAAATTAGCTACCCTGTCATATGCAGTTTTAGTAAAAAAAAAAAATAAAGTTACAGGTGAACTCTGCAAGTCTACTTTGAACTCGTAAATCTTAAAAATGGCTTAGACCATTTGAGCCACCCTCACCAAACCACAGCCTTCCTTCCAAACACGCACAAGGGACTCGTATACCTGGACCAATTCATGAAGAGTCGAAAGGCTAACCCCATTTGGGTTGATACCCATCGAACGACTTTAAGATGAAGAACGACATAGAAAAATACAAAATGAAATAAACATTACAGAGGGACGTATACAACTCGTAAGGGTTTCAGCAGAATCTTTCTAACCTAGTCATCAGGTTGCAAATACAAGGTTTTGAATAATTCTATGCACGGAGAGACATGCCCTTTAGTTGATAATTATTGGATGGATATGGTGTATGAAGTGACAACAAACGCACGTAGAATCTTTATCAAATTTCTGCTGGAATTTCGGTAGAGTAACGGCAATAAAACTTCAAATGAATAACGTCAAATGGATGCAAAGTCAAGGCAAGTATTGAACACTTTGTCCTTAAGTGAATTTGCCCCGCAACGGTGCTTACGATTTATGGCAATCAACTTCCAAGATGCAACGACTTCTTCTTGTGTGAGTAGCACTTAACACACAAGAACAACGAACCAGAATTTGGTTTATGCACTCCTTAATGCAAAATGAAGAAAAAACCAGAATTTTATGTGATATATATGCAAAATTTGGTTGAGTGAGAGAAGATAAAGTTATGCTATGATTGCATATCATTGATGTGAAGAAAATGACGTCCCAATAGTCCTATTTATAGAGTACGAGGGGTTGTGAACGAAGTGTTGCGAGCCAAACCTCGCAATCTTACGAATAGAAACAACTCTTGCATGACATCTCAATAGACAAAGATTCGGCATTCAAGTTTTTCCGCCACTCATAAATTATGTACATGCTAGGATACTGATATAAAAAATGATTGAGGCATGAACTTGTATGCGTGTTGAATGTTAAGCTTAAACCCCTGTTTGATGGTCATTATGTTATGAATAGTGGATATTTTAAGAATGTGTAATTAAAAAGTAAAGAAAAGTTTTAGGCTTACGTGCAAAATATTTTATTGTAGGAATATATTGTTAAAAATAAGCATATAGAATAAATGGTTTTTAAATAAAGGATGTCAAGTAGGGGCTAAATAAATGAATTTGTTGAATATGAACTTGGAAAAAGCCCCAAGTACAAGGAATTCTTGACATAATTCCCACCGATGTTGTTGTGGCAACATTTTATTCGTTTGTTTTTTTTATCTTTTTTTTCCATCCTCACTATTTGTTGTCTGCAAAAATTTCTGTCAAAATTTTTTATACTTGTAGCATGATTGTATTAACTTTATATGGGAGCATAGTAAATTCTGTAGAGAATTTGACTTAAACTAATTTAATAGAAATTTGATATTTTTTGAATTTATTAATTAAACAGACGGGCGCAATCGTGTCATGTAGAAAGTATCAATTCGTGCTCTTCAATTGAAGGAAAAAATTTTGGCAATTAAATGAATATTTATGGAAAAAGGAAATAAAGGTTAGGCAAGGAACAATAACTTGTAAAGATTTAGGAGTAAGCTATCAACATGGTACCAAATTAAAGAGAGAGGGTCGATCGAGGAGACTAGAAAAGATAGAGAAGATAAAGCAACTTGTGGAAAAGCACGAGGGCATGTGACTGTGAGATTATTAGCTTCACGTAGAAATGTGATAACTCATCGAACAGAATACTAGCTGCTAAGAGTTCAAAGAGAGTTAAGTAAACTTACCAAAACCATTGAATAGAATCAAAATCGAATCGAACATGTTTCATTCTACTCAAATTAGTTTTGAGTATTAAAATTGAGAATCGGGCAATTTCGAACCGATTCTCGATTTTGATACCAAGAACTAAAATATTCGATTCAACGCGAAATTTTACTTTTTTATTTTAAATAGTGACGGGTGCAAAATGCACCATCCATTTTACTTTTTCTTTTGATTTTCACTACAGTGCATAAACTAATATTCAAGTTATTCAAATAAATTTTCACCTGATATATTCAAAATTTCGTTACTTGGTGAAAAACAGAAGTTCTATGTGGACCTGCTGGAATTTAGTTCTTATTTTCTAATGAAAATAAGCTTGTAACTTCCTGGTGGCCAAGAAATGTTGAGAAAATATTTTCCTACTTCTCTACAAACCTCAATCAAAGAAGAATCACTTAAAATGCGTAACCTCCTGCCTGGTTTTTTAAAACCTGATGCATTGCAGAAATAGTGAGAAGTATGGACTCCATTTCTCGAGAACATCTCGAAATTAACTGGGATTTGAACAGAGAAATCACTGTTTTACCACTAGCAAAACAATATACTTTTGCAGTGGCATGTAAATTGTTCTTGAGCATTGATGATCCAAAACATATTGCAAAATTTGAGAAGCCATTTCATGTTTTGGTTGCTGGAGTTTTATCCGTACCGATAAATTTACCTGGTACTCCTTTTAATCGTTCAATTAAAGCTGCAATTTGATCAGAACGGAGCTCCTGGAAATAATCAGGAAAGGAAAAATCAAGCTGACGGAGAAAAACTCCATAACCACTCAGGATATTTTATCCTATATGCTAACTACCTCAGATGAAAATGGTCAGTTCATGACTGATTTGAATATTGCTGACAAGATAATTGGTTTGCTCATTGGTGGCCATGATACTGCAAGTGCTGCTGTTACGTTCATCATGAAATATCTTGCTGAGCTTCCAGGAATTTACAATGGTGTTCTGAAAGGTAATTTTCGTGTTTTCAAGATTCTATTAACCACCTCGTCCAAAACTTGAGCTATTTGAAAGCGATTACATTTATTTACGTTTAGCCTCACCATGCTTCTCGCTCGATCTTGATTCATATTTCTTCAAATTAGACCTGTTGTGTGCATATTTCCAATGAAACCAAATTCTTGAGCTTCTAAAGATTGGTTACATTTATTTATTCGAATTTAGTCTATATCGTACTCACAGAGCACAGGGGGATTGCAGAGGGGAAACGACCGGGAGAGCTCTTAAATTGGGATGAATTACAGAAGATGAAGTTTTCGTGGAACGTGGCTAGTGAAGTATTGAGGCTCGCATCTCCACTTCAAGGAAATTTTCGAGAGGCTGTTACGGACTTTATGTACTCCGGCTTCTCCATCCCGAAAGGATACGAATATGACAGTTGACATGTAACTATATTTTAAAAAGTAGGCAGGAAGAGGTGGATATGCAGTGTCATATTTTTATACATCCCGGAAGGATGGATATTTTACATATTAAATTTATAATTTTTTTTTTACTATTAGCCCGACTTTAAATATTTTTTCAACACGACGCGTAAGAACCCTGAGTACTTTTCCGAACCCGAAAAGTTTGATCCATCGAGGTTCGAAGACAATGGCCCAATTCCTTATGCGTACCATTTGGTGGAGGGCCAAGGATGTGTCTTGGAAAAGAATATGCTCGACTCGAAATACTTGCTTTTATGTACAACGTCGTGAGAATGTTCAAATGGGAAAAAATCATACCAGATGAGAAGACTGTTGTGGATCCAATGCCTAGGCCAGCAAAAGTATTGCCGATTCGCCTCTATCGCCATTAAAGCTGATGTCTGCATCCTATTCTATCGATATTTACAATTGTAAATAACATCACATCGTGCTTTGCGGTGTTTGTGAATATGCATAAGAGCATGCTTATGAATAAGCTACGTAATAAATAAAACCTTTTGCTTAGAATATGCTGAACGAGTTGAAGTAATTGTATTTCCAATCAATTTCCGTTATGAATAAGCTACATATAATCCAGCGCATTTTATGGGACCCACTATTATTCCTTTTAAAATTACATACATACATATATATATATATATATATGTATATTACGAATAGAACAGTAAAATAAAAGGAAGACAAACTCATTATAGTTGTCCAATTTTCTAAAACTCATTTTTGACCATATATTTCACTGATGCACAACCTTATCAATTTTTCAAACCAGCCATTTAAAAGTTCTTTCTTCTGCTGCAATTGCGGCATCAATGGTGCCCTGTTGATAATATTTTGCAGCATAGATTCCACATTTCCATGGCATCAAAGTGCAAATATTGTACCATTAATGCTCACGCTGACTGAAGTCGCTGGGCACGTGTGGTACCATTTCTGTGATGAACTTGCACTTAGTAACCTGCTGTACAAGGCAATGCTTTCAAGCTTGGAGATTCTCAGGGCACTTAGCCGAAATTCTTACTCTTACATATTCATCATTTGTAGGTAGATGAATAATGTAAAATACACTGATCATGTATCGTGCCAAGCAAAACTATGACGAGAATTATAATACGTAGAATCTGAAATGAGGGCTAAACATGACAAAGAAAACTCGGAGGAAAATGAAGAGGAAGAAAAAGGAGAGGAAAACAACTGGAAGGCAAAATTATGGCTAAACTTTCAAATTACACCTTCAAACTTTTTAGGACTACATAACTGAAATTTCACTTCAGCATTTTGGAAGACACAGACAAAATAGACATAGAATTTCATTTTTGGCTTGTACATAAACTTAACTGGACATCATGCATTGGGACATCGTAATATCAGCATATCTCCTGCTACATATCAACAATATGCTTCCTTAAGCTAACTAGGTGCACCCGTTTCCTGTAGAAACAGAAGAAATGAGATATGAGACCTTTTTTCGACCACCTTTTTGACATGAGAGTCGGAAAATCATATATAAATCCAAGGGCATTGGTTCTATATCCAAACACTTTTATCATCAGACAAGAAAGAATCAATTGCAGAATAATAGATATGGTTCACCTTCTCAATGTTTATAGACATTCATGAAAAAGCAAATTTTAGGAAGCTTCATAAGACTAACTTGGAATTTTAACGTCTTTCATATCTATATCAATTGATGCAGTCACCACACAAACATTATTATGTTACAACCAGACATCAACCACATTTCAAGCATGCAAGGATATCTCACCCCAGATATGGCGCAGTGTCTTTCCAAGTTCACTATAAAATCTTCTTGCTGCAGGATCAAAAACTTCTGCTTTCACAGCTTCCTGAATAGCAGACAAGAACTCTCGCCTTGTTTTTGCAGAGACGATCACATAATATGAACCATGAATTGTAGCCAGGTCCACCAGCTGAGAGAAGGAAAGAGGGAATAGTTTGCTTGAGAGATCTTGGGAACCATTCACGTAAAAACATGAATGAAGAAATGCAAAATCTAAAAATAACAGCATTTCGTTATTGGTTACTACTGTTATCTCTCCATAATTCTCTTGGATAATTTTGAGTCAGAAAAAAAATGAAAAAAATCTTTAGAAAAGCTTGATACAAGCAAAAGATGTCAATAGCCTTCAAATAATACCAAATATTGTTAAATGAATTACGAATTACCATAACAGCCTCCCAGATAAGTTTTTAGAATGATTACTTAAAATCTTTAGACACTACAGATACTGGATTAGTGAAACTATATGATACAAGAAAATTAATTTTCAGGATTAAATCTGGGAAATAGACAAGCAAAGTGGAAGAGGACCTTTTTCGTTTTTCTAAAGTAAAAAATGTGAATGACCAGAAATAACTTGCCTGCTGCAACCAAGGTATTATAGAGTTCACAAATCTTTGCTCCAAGAAGTATGATGCCAAAATGCTTAAAAGGTCACTTGCAATCTTTTGTGATAAATTTTCAAGAACAGGGCCTGTTCTATCCAGAAGCTCAAACAAAACAAGTTCATTACATGAACGTATAGCTTCTATATATGCCAAGTCTAGATCCCCACCAGACAAATAACTTTTCACAACATTCCACGAGCTATTGTTGGTTTCTGGTTTATTTAGCCGAGCATTAGTAGGCATCTGAGCAAAGACATTGACACTTCTTGGTTGGTCACCATGAATTTTTGGACCAGAGATTGTCAGTGCGCCCTTCCCAACAGAATTTCTGCTTAGCTTAGGAGTGGCATCGATCCACATGTCCATGGCTTGTTTACTAAGGTTGCTTGGTCTGGTCCTAGTACATGTCTTGTCCTCCCAAACTTCTGTATTTTTGGTTTGAAGTAATGCAGGCTGTCTATTGCGTATATCCACAGATGACCTTGGAGTGCATGTAGAAAGTCTAGGAGAAGCTATGCTGGGACTTCTTTTCAAAAGTTTTGTTGCTAATGCATCTGAATATCTTCCACCATGAACAAGTTCTTGTGCCAGTTTATCAACCACTTGTTCAAGACTGGACACCTTCAACTGTACCGCTGACATGCTATCCATTACGTTGTTTGTGAACACCTAAAGTAGAAATACAGAACTATTTATCAGAGCATTATAGAATATCAAAATACCTGAAATAAAATGTAAACCTATTTTTTTAAAATAAATAAAATTGGTCATTAGATAGAAAAAATGGGGAAAATACAAAAATACAGGACTACAACTTGTCCTTTGAAGGCCAACTGTTTTATTAACAGGTGTAATCAATTTAATATTAGTAAACAGATTTCAAGATCTTAGTCTCTTGCCTCAAATTTTAGGCATACCACATGCCATATGCTTACTTTCCTGTAAAAAGTTCTTATCTTACACAAATACTGGTTTGTAAAAAGGAGTTTCTCTGCTGTTGAAAACTTAGAGCTCCTCTTAAAAAGGTCAGAAAAGCAAGGCAGAGCGCCAGTTGTTAAAATAAACAAGTCCAGTTTGTATCCAATAAGTCAGCTATGATGAAGAATCAACCTTACCTTTAACAAATCCATCAAATTTGACTGCTTACTTTCAATCTCTAAAAGCTGCTTCCGAATCAACACCAATTCTTTTTCTGTTTCTGAACAACAGCCATGCATTATGTGAGAACTTGATTCAGTAACAGTGGAATCCAAGCTCCTGCGATCGCGCATGTTAGCGACATATCTTTGCTCTTCTATACTTACTTCTTCAGCAGCAAACCGCTTACTAGTTCCGGTTGATTTCACCAAACTGACATCATCAAGAACATCACAATGGGCTGTGACAATCTTTGACTTGATGCTTTCAGAGAAAAGATCAGAAACAGAAGATGATTCCTGTTTGTCATTTACATAACCATTATCTTTGTCACTCCTCATGTCAGCATTGGTGATTTCACATCTCTTGGTAACCGAGCTACCCTCAGATTCTTCATTCTGAATGTCTGCCACAGAAATTGTACGAGTTTTTGGAACTGCAATTTGTATTTGCCAATCATTTGTTTCAGAATTCTGAGGTTTTTCAATATGATTTCTGAGTGGATTTCTCAAAGATAAAACCCTTCTCCTGGACAAGTCACCACCAAATTTCTTCAGTGTCAAGTCCCCAGTGCTAGTAACATCACAATAGTCATCTCTATATGCAGTTTCTGCATGAGTGAACGAGTGTTACATACAAATATACCAAAGCCTGAAACACCAACAATGATAAAACAGACAATAGGCACACGGTTGCATCAGACAACAGAAATTGAGCAATTGTGTAAAACTCTCTGATGGATTTAACATAATGAAATCTGGACAATATGCAGTTGTGTTTAGTCTTTTTACCTTTTCTGCCTTTTGCGTCTAGTTCTGTGGAGTTAACTACAATCTTCTAATTTCTCAGTACTCACAGGCATATATTAGATTTTTAGTCGTTGGCACTCCTCATATCAGTGAAGCTCAACATTATTGCTCAGAAGTAAGATATGGTAGTGCTTGGTATAAACATAAAAAACTTTTTTTTTAAGTCCCAATTACAAAAACTGACTCATCAAGGAAAACTATATGATACAAGGACAGCCTGTACTATGTCATCAACAACCTGTTGAAAACTCTCTTCAGTGTTAGATCCACTGTCTAGGTCGATCAACAATTAAATTAAAAAGTCATTTTCCATTAAAATTCTTAAATTAGAAACAATTATCTATTGTAAACATCAATCAACATAAAATTAGCATACTAGGTTGACATTCGATTAACTTAAAATATACAGAAACCTCATTAAAATGGTGTAACTTCATCACTAATTATCCAATTTGTTGAAATACCAGGGTTTATGAACTAATTATAATCAACTGTACGTGCTAAAGGCATTAGGTTCTTGTAGAAGTTGACCCCAGAAAACATCACTAAATCCATAGAGAATAATAAGTGTGCAAGTCATTTCAAGTCCCATGTCAACAATGTAAAAGGAAGAAATTCGTTCAAAATTTTCCCAACAGAAAATGTAAAGCTCGCATGAGATCAAGTAACAAAAGCAATAGATGCAGCAGCGACTCTGTATCTGGTTGTTGCTAGCACATAAAAGACCATGACACTTTTGACCTAACCTTTGACAGAAGATCCAGCTTCTGAAGGTTCAGGAGTAGCAGACCCTAGAAGATTTTTCCAGAGATGCAAGGCCTGCAGAGCTGTGTCTCTAACCGGTTTCACCTACATAAAAAGAAAAAAGAATATGAAAACCCAACTTAAGCATTAGCAAATTGAAGCTCATGGAGTAGTGAATTATTGAATGACACAGCTAACCTTGTCGAAACGACATGTTTCTAAACTGCCAATGCATGAAGACCTAAAAGAACCTAGGCAAACTCCACCACAAGAAGCAATATCCCTTAACGCTGAAGAGGCAGCTTTGCGTGTTGCCCAATCACTGTTCTTGAGTGCTTCCTGAATGCTAGTTATTGCAGCAGATAAAGCACTATGTGTTGCAGCACCACCAGCCTGAAACAGTTTGAGAAGAAACTAAATTCATATTGATTTTATAGTAGGGGCACTCTGCTATATGTTGGAAACACATACTAAAATTATATAGCAAGATGCATTATCCAAATAATGCCTAGCTGGACAGAATCAGAAGACACCATCCTTCTATTTCCAGTATGGGGTTATTAATTTCCTAGTGTTGAATAGAAATGCTCAGGCATAATAATTTTTAAAACTCAAGGAACAAACGGAAGGCTTTACATGATAATGCATCAATTCTTAAAGTATAAGTATCGTTTGGTAATTATTAAGCTAACACCACTACACCAGAATACTTTTCTTCCAACGGATGCTCGGTATTATTCATAAAACGTCTACACATATCAGCAAAAGACACCAGAATGGAGAAACAAATCAAACAGAAAATTTATGAGCATTTGGGAGAAAAAGACCTGAATGATACTTCTATTCAACTCAATGATTGCTGGTTTTGCCATGAAATGAGGATTCTTAAGCAACTTAACAGTCCTTGCCAACATCTTCTGCAAAATTGAAGCAGGAGGATTGTGGATGCTGTCAATGACCCGCGACAAGCACAACGCAGAACCAAACTGCACCTGCTTGTTCTGCTCACCCAATGATTCGAAAAGAGGCCTCACCAGCACAACAAAGACCCCATCATTTTCACCAACACTGCCGTTCAACTTGGAAGACAAGATTCCCAAGGTTTCTATGCATGCATCCCTCACAACAGAATCTGAGTCCTTTAGTCGCTTAACAATGCTAGCTACCATCTTCCCGAGATAGGTTCCAATAAGACCCTCATGAAAAGTAGCAAATACGCCCAGCAGGCGAACACATTCTTTACGAACCATGCTTTTCTGCTTGGAATCAGTATCTAATATGCAAGACAGAAATGGGGCAACCCCATCAGGGGTCAAGCATTCTATGGTTTCCTCAAGCTCCTCAACCCCAATTTGGTAAGTGTCCCTGTCCGCAAGTTTGTTAAGTGCAAGAATCACGCGATTTTTCAGCTCGAAGACAACCTGCTGATTATTCACCCGTGTATTTCCTTTCCCTTTCACCATATTTATATGTGCCTTTATTTCATTCACCTTTACACTAAACCGTGGTTTTATGAGATTTTAACTATGGCATTAATCTTTAAACTTCCGACCCATGGCTCTGCCCTTCAACATTCAAACATATCATGTCAAAAAGCTATCAAATGTTTAAAAGCTAAAACATAAAGATCCATTCTATGTTAAATAATAGCATCTCAAATTATAAAAGTTGCAAATAACAAATTGTTAACTACAGCAGACAACTTAAATAAAGGTATGACATAGCATAAAGAATCCTTCTCTCTCTAGAAAAAGAAGATGCCCCATTTGGTTGATGAAAAAGAAATACATAATACTCACTTGGGAGAAAAAAAATTTAAGAAGTATTCAACTAACTTTACTCCAATCCTCTCAAGACTCAACAAAATAAAATCAAGAAATAACGAAGTGCCCAGAATTTGTAAGCAACCAATAACATTTACTAAAAGTTAGAATGAAATTTTAAGCAAAATATAAACAATAAACACGTAGCTACACAAACAGCAAAGCATATTCTCTGAAACAGAGAAATATTCAATTTCTTACAAAATAAAAAATGCCCAAAAAATCCAAAAAAATATATATATAGCTAGAGCAGAGAGTTACATGTAAGAGTAGGACAAAGCACTTTGGGTCTTCTTGGGAGAGTTTTATGGATTATACAGGAATGAAAAACAGACATTGGTAGTATGGCTTCGGAACTGGCAAAAGAGAAAGTGAAAATCCCATTTTATTCAAAAATAATAATAATAATGGCATTTACTAATTTGAATGTTCAAATTTGAAGATAATAATAGAATATAATAAAAGACGAATCTCAATGTGCAGAAAAAGAAGTCAAGAAGCAGAGTTCGAGAAGAGAGAGAGAGTGTGTGTTTTGGCGGTTTGGATCGCATTTCGAAATTTAGTGGGAGCGTTTGGTACGTGGCCATGTGTGGGCCTTTCTTCAACTCTTTGCATAAAATTTGGTGTTTTGATGTAAAAAATTTGAGAATCTCATTTTTCAAAACATTTTCAACGCTGGAAAAAGAAAAAAGGTTAATAGTAAATTAGTCAAATCAAGTGCTACTAATTTAGAGATTAACGACCTAGTTTTGGGTGAAAGTGATCATGACCCGTTTGATTGAACTCCTCCGCCTTTCTTTAATCCTGATTGTTTTGTAAGCGAATGAATCTATTTCCATTTAATTCAATTTAAACTATATTTGGTACACATTTTTTCAAAACTCATTTTCAATCATACATTTTTCAATAAAATAATTTTTTGATTACATCAATAATTTTTTCTTATTTTTTAACCACATATTTTCCATCATATTATTATTTAAAATACATTATTTCCTCAATAATATCCATCAAACACACCCTAAAAAGAAAATTCATACTCGGTAAGATTTGAACCTATGATATTGAGTTTTAGAAATCCTCGTTCTACCGAATTGAATTAAGAACGCTTTCTTATCCGAGTAAGATAAGACTATTAAAAAAAGGATTGTTTTGTAACCATAATCCGTTGAGACAAGACTGTAAAGAGAATGATAACCCTAATTTGTTGTCTTCATATACTATACTGTTTTGAAAAATAAAAGACTCTGCTAAATGTGAGTTTTTGAAAGTCAAAAATTAGTTTTGAGATTAAGAAGACATTTTTGAATATTTTTGTAAAAAACTATTAGGGTGAATTTTAAATGAAAAAAATAAATTTTAGGCAATTCAATTGTCTAAAACTTATTTATATGAAAATTATAAATTAAATGTATTTAATTAATTTAATTTTCAAATTAGAAAATATTATATTTGTCCATTTATTATTTGAAATAGATGAGAGGGAGAGAGTGTGTGTGTGTGTGAATTACCTGAAAAATAAAAACCACATATGCTTAAAGAAAATATTTTTCTTGTTTTCAAGAAAAATATGGTAACGCGATTGGAAAATAGAAGAAAATATTTTTCTTATTTTCAAGGAAAATATGGTCACTTGACCATAAGTATGAAAAAAATTCATGGAAAAAATTGTTAATCGAACAACACAAAAGTTAGGTGAGAGAACATATTTTCCATGAAAATATTGGCAATCAAAAGCACCTTAAATAAATTTGAGTCATTTGACCTGAGAATTTTTCTAATAAAATTATTTTACCATAAATGAGCCATGTTTCTTTTTTGACCTGGAAAGAGTGTGCAATATATATAGCATTTTTGGCAGCTTCCGACTGTCCAAAGCTTCGAGCACGTTGAGCTCTGAGAAATGGAAATTGAAATACTTTAAGCAGGTGTTAAACACCACTTAATGTTTGGCGAATTTTTGAATGGGTCAGATTGTGCTACCTCTAGTTCTAACATGAGCCAATGGAATTTGAAATTTCAGAGGATTTCTCCAAACAAAAATTATGTCACGTTTGATTACAACAAATTTCATAGAAAATGTTGCATCCGAAAAAAACGAATTCCAATTTTATCGTTTGATTGCAACGTGAAAATGGAAATAGAATTCCAAGGTACAACCACTTTAAGATACATTTTCTTTATTTTCATGAAAAACGAATTTCTATGGGTTTGGTGGATTTTATTTTCCAATAAACATAGAATTGGAATTCCTTTCCACTTTTGTCTATCAAACGAACCCTAATGAAGAAATTTGGAAAGGGAATCATGAAATGTTTCAACTTACAAGTCTAATCTTTTTTAAAATCTCAGATCGGCTCCATTTGTCACATCATAGCCATGCATACTAGGTAATTTAATAGAATACATACAGCATGATTATGATGGCCGCTGCAAAATTAAACTTTAGTCTTGAAAAAATTGAAGTTGGACAAACCCGGTCGACCCTCCGGGCCCCCACCGGGTTTTAAAACAATGGTTTCAGCAGTAGGAACACTTACAACGCTGTCATAAGCAAGTTGATGCAAACTCAATCAGAACTTGACATTTCCTTTATAAAATCAAGAAGGACGAAAGAAACACGAGTAATAAACATGGTGCAAAAAAGTCAGTGTAAAGTCAAAATCTTGATACTGCTAATCTTACAAGTTACAAAAAGTGATTGATTCAGAAGCTGGGAAAGAATATCAAGAAATTGAAAACTGACTTCACGGTTCATCTGCAATTCTTATTCATGGAGTTTTAAGAACCCGGTTACGATATTCTCCTAAAGCCCAAATTGGAAAAATATTCCTGTATGCGGCATAAGTGATCATGCAATTCTTATTGAAGACTCCCATAATTTCCTGGAAACAAGACGACGATAGAAAGGGAAAAAAGTTACAATTAAAAAGCCGTTGATTGAACGGTTATTCAAAGAAGTTAGATTTATTATCACAGTGAAACATTTATCATATCCAAAAAAGTCCGACAATGTGGGAACATTCAACTGACATGTACGCCACAACCTAACCTATTATGAGGAGCATTTTCAAAACTGATTTTCGACTACATAACATTATTGCATGCGATAAGTTTGATTATTAGTATATATATGTATTTCACGCATTGTACAATATTCACTGACTATGATTATATATTTAAGACAAATCAAAAGCTTTCAGCTCAGTAATGACTTAGACTGCAAGTCAACAGAAATACCTCTTGTGGAAAATCACCATTTTCACACTGAGAATTTATTAGAAGTTTTGCTGCACGGTGTAATGGTGCAGGATCTCTCTCTGCCTGCAGAGGAGTAAAGATGAATGAGGAAATGTTTGTGATATTTAAGACAATCTGGACATACGAGAAGGGAAATGCAAAGGCAGTGAAATGCCGATCACATCTATAATTTGACATAGAATCATGCTGATCCAAGATAAAAACTAATTCCACAATATCAAGTCAAGATGAGCTGCATATGGTTCATCACAAAAATTGTAGCAATTAAACAAATACCAAAAAAGATGAAGTACAAAAAATAAAATGTCATCACGGAGAAGACGTGCAGGCAAAAAAAAAAACGTTAAAAACAGACTTCTACAAGTCCTTGCACTTCCTTTGCCAACTTTTTACAAGATAAATAAAGACTTCATTACTGTTAACTTTTTTTTATCTTATATTGCTTTTTGACTTTGGTAAGCATAAAACCTAAGCAAATCAGTCCATCCTGACCCCCCCACCCCACCCCACCCCCCAACCCAACCCAAAGCAAAAAAAATAAAAATAAGAGACCGCCAGGAGTTAATGACAATCCATTTGATTTATTGTAAATGGTATATAGATACCTGCCCAGCAGCAATGAGAGCCAACACAGCCCATCCTGTATTTACCACATGAGACTTGTAGCCTTCGATATTTGAATATACCTATAAAGATAAAGCATTAATATAATTGTTGTCGACAATTCATTTAGTAATGGGAACATTTCTGGCAACGGAACTTTGAGCGACTGTTAAAATTGAAATATACTTGTAACAAAGTTCCTAGCAGTACTTTCAAAGCAAGAAATTCTTATGTTAAAGTTACTTATTCTATGTATTTCAGTGGAAAAAGATGTTATGTATTTTATCCATTATTTCTTCTTTTATTCTGTCTAAGAGTGCCAAAAACCACGTAGTAACAAGAATAAGCAAGTTCATACGACATAATGAATTACATCATGAATTACTCTTATTGTACCTGTCCGCAAAAGTAAGATTTTAAACTGTTTCTAAAGGTATCTGAGGAAGGGAGAGTGACCGAGTCAGTAATCAGTCCGAACAGGCTATCTTCAAAAAACACACGTGTCAAGTTGTCCCAAAAAGCAGTAGCAAAGGGGCTGGAATGAAATTTCGAATCTTCAGTCAAAATCTATCTCTAAATTGTACAAGAAACAGGCTAAGGTTTCTGCACATTTTGAAGTGTTTCAGAACAGTTTCTGGTCTCCAGAACCATGATTCAAGATGCCAAGGAAACTACACTAGATTTATTTGATTTTTCTCAACACCTACTATTTCAGTCTACCTATGAGAAGCTTTACTTTAGTAATTATCATTGTAGCATTACAACTTCCACGTATCTTCTAAAGTGGCCCTAGGGCCCAAGGCCACTCCTAAGAAAAGGACCAAATTTATATCATGTATCACCAAAAGAAAGGAAAATTAAAAAACAACCAATCACAGAAAAGAGTAAGATATTATTATAGATAACATCACCAACCTTGTTCTGACATGAAAGATAGCTCTCTCCCCACCCACCAGAAGGAAGCTGTTTAGACAACAGAAAATCACAAGCTTTACCGATGCTAGAGCAGTTGCTGAAGTTTCGTCCAGCAGCAAGCAGACCTAATATCCCAAACCATGTCCCATAAGTAAAGCAAACCCCCCAAGAGCCATACCTGTCAAGAAGTTTTTAACATTAAAATGCATATTAATCATGAATGAAAGATAATGTTTGGAACCACGTGAATAAATATAACTATTGAGCAAGAAAGACTGGAAATCAATAGGCTGGTAAAAAAGGAAAAGTGATACTGGTACAAAAATTATATATTAGGAAGTCTCAAATCCCTTCAAATATGAGAAGGGGTGAGAAAGAGAGCAATAAAACTTACCAAGAACCATCCTTTGCTTGTATCTTTTCGATGAATTTAGCAGCTTTTTCAATACAACGTTCGACTTCCTCTCTTCGGTGCCCGGGGTATAAGTTCTTAAATGCTGCCAAAGCTTGAATAGAAGCCGAGGTACATTCAACATAGCTACATAGCCATTGTACTTTGTATTATAATCAAAAAATCCGATGACTGTAGAATCTATGACCAAACATTTTATGAATTCAACTCTACAAAGGAATTGGGGGTAAATATGACAATAATTCCATCCATGTCAGGAAGTGCTTTTGTTGTCTACAAAGCTCTCATTGTTAAGTCAGAGACCTCCCACTATGTTACTTATTCTCAATGCATTGAAGTATCAACATCAAACAGACGAATGTGTGGAACGTGTATGATATTTGTGCATCATCATAACTAGGAAAACATATAAAATGTGATTTATTCTATAACTATTTTAAATAAGCATGGCAAGCCCATTTGAACCAGTTTTATATAACTTGGAGATAATTGTCAGATATGTTAAAAGACAAAGATTAAGAAATATTAAGATTATGTTGTGTCCATGTATCCCAGTTTTTGAGGTTTGACAGAAATGCACACACCCATAACTCAAGTCCACTTAACACATCCTCCCAAGGACCAGCTCTAGTATAATGTCAACAATGGGTCTTCTAAATGCTTTTGTTAAGATAAGAAAAGTGACTAAAATGTAAATCATAGTGTAGAAGTAAAATATTAATACAAAGAAGCAGCCGAGCAGATATCTTACGGATAATCAATGACAATGTCACCAAATGTTTCAGCAGGGTTGATTAGCTGCGCAAAGGGAAATGATCTTCTTAAGCGTCAGATTAAAAGCTTATAAGAGAATGCACAGACATGAAAAGGCATGGAAAACAATCAAGTCTGTGTACATAGAAGTGATACTATTGGCTGCTTGGATATCCTCTTCATAGTAAGATACACATTTAAACATAGTACCTCCATCCAACTATAGGATCTTGTAAGTTCATAAGTAGCAAAGCCACCTCCATCGTTCTGCAAGTAAGCCAGAAAATGGTTTCCTCAGAGATTTGCAAAAATGTGTGTGTTCTTTGACGCATAAATATCCATAAATGCAGAAAATACAACTGACACAGCCCATAAGGAGATCAGTAAAGAAGAAAATGTTTAAAACTGTTATATGATCTAGAGGAAGTCATTTCCATTTTAAATTTTATCTTAGGCTCTTACTTTAGGATTATCTTTAAATTTTTTAATAAAAAAAAAGTTAGGATTCTCAGGTTCAGAATATTTCAGTAATTATCAAACTTCTTTTTAATGTATATAGCGAGAAAAACATTATGTCAACCACATTTTTATATGTTTTTATTGTATGTTTAAAAAAAAATTCCAGAAAGTACTCCAGGACAGATAAAAAAAGTTGAAAAATTAACATATCCAGTTTCTTCATTGCTTGGCCAGTACTAAAACAAAATGTTTGAGACTCACCGTAGAGTCCCGCTTCCCACACGTGCCTGTATTTAAAAAAAAAATTCCGGTATCCAGTTATCCTTTCAATCTAACATATGTACCAAGACTCTCAACTCACCTATCATTTTCTGCTAAATTTCACAATGAAGCATTCAAACTAGGTTAGCAACAAAATCTAGAAGTTAAAAGATAGCCTTCTAAATTGTATTGGTAGTAAATTTACTTCCAACTCTGTAAAATTATCCCTTACCATATGAAAACAACAGAAATATTTAACATGGCTGCAAACATCACTGTGTAATGTATTTCAACCAAAATAATCAAATTAAAAGATTGCAATACCTGTAATGAAATGATGACATTTACAGCATCATACAACCGCCTGTAATCCAGCGGTTCACCAACAAGTTCTGTTGGTAATTTCGATAATAAGAGAACCGCCTAAAGAAAAGACTAGGTTATTACTTAGAAAGAAGAGATCATGAAGTATCGAATTTGTGTGTGTGTGCGTGTTTCGTCATGTTAAACTTATTATTACTTTCAAACCCTCTGCTGTGCAATCTGAAATGGGCCATCCGTGGTCTGCGGTTGAAAAGGGCCAAGCACCTTTCGAAATGTGACGATACCATAGACTAAGATCGCCAGGGCAATCCTCTAACACCTTTAACTCAACAAAAAGGCAATCGTAAACCAACTAACATGGGAAGTTCAGAAAAACTGATAATAGGGGAATAAATACCCCAAATGATATTAAGGAAAGAAGAAATTTACCTGCGAATTTTTTATGTAAGTATGTGCTTTTCTTAGAGTTGGTCCAAAGTCTTCCCCAAGCTTTGTCGAAAGGATGGCTTGAACAGTGAAGGCAGTGTCCCATGATTGACTTCCATTATAGCCCTGCAATACAATATTTTTCCCAAGTAGTCTTATATCTGCCTTAGATCATCGAGTGGAAACAGAATCACAATACGCATGAAAAGCCAAACCAGAGTAAAGAGTGTAATTATCATGTCAAAGAATGACACGGATCAACAATTATGTATCTAAATTCCAAATATTTGAGTACTACTCATGCCTGAGTTAAATTTGGATACAAAATTAAAATCTAGGCAGTCTTGAAAAATGGCAAGTTCTATTCAAACAAAATTCGGGTGCTATAGGCATAGAACAGAACGCCATATCTGGACAAAGGAGATTGTAGCAATATTGATATGTTCAAATTTGAAAGCTCGAATACTGTAGCAGGACACAAATGTCATTGTTCAGAAGTCAGAGGAAAGAGATGTAATAGGCTTTGTTGTGTACTTGATCCTTTTGAGAGCACCTTCAGTAGAAAGCCAAAGATTTTTCAAATTTAAGTGTGAGAGCTACATTTTGTCCTAATGACCTGGGGGCAAAAATTAATTCTGATATGGAAATACAGATGTCCAAGTAGCCAAAACAATGATAACCAGTAAATATTTACCTGAAACAGTAGCAGAAGAATTAACCAATTCTACGCTAAAAGATCCTAAAGTTTTAGAATTCTGACCTGCATTTTCATTCCATCTTCAGCGAGCCACAAGTAATCATAGACTCTTGGGAGATGCAACTTAAATGCTTCAGAATTTGGATCTTCCACCCAACAGCAAAGCAT
>CAIGRP010095127.1:0-31439 GCA_903798385.1 Fraxinus cuspidata | reverse complement strand
TTTAAAAAATGTTTAGACAATGTATATATATTTCGGTTTAGATTTTAATGAGACATGAATAGACTTATAGTGTTTAAAAAAAACTCGTAAAAAACGAGCTGAACTTGGCTCGGCTTGCCGAGCGGCCCACTCGAGCTCGCCCAAAGTTGGACGAGCCGAGCTCTCGGCTCGTCCTTGACGAGCCACTCGCACGAGCCGAGCTCGTGTGGGCATGGGCCGAGCCATTGTCACCACTTACTCAGAACCCATTGAAATGATGAGCTATAAATTCACTGTACAACGATTCAATTTCTTCTAAAAATGACACCAAAATTTATTAGGCCAGCTGTCATCAATCAACACTACTATTTTAATGTAACTTTAATGAAAATAGAATTAAAGAACTATAATTATTAAATTTATTTATTTAGTTTTTTTTTGTGTGCAAACTCAAAAGTGGAATTTACATTTATCTGCTTTATCTGCTAAGCCAATTACTTCAAGCTCAGAGGCAAATACTGGATATTTAGCACAACGTATTAGATAAAACCCTAAAATAATATTTAGCACAATTTAGAATTGCAACAAATAATCAAGTAAATATAACGATTGTGTTACATGTACATCACAACTTACTGATTTGTTTTAACATATGATGTAGTGAGATTTGATTAGTCAAAATCTCATCAACTAACTAATAAAAAAGTTCCCCCAATTTCTTTTGTGATTAACCCACATTAAGGGATTTTGACAGTTTTAAATTTTTAATTCAATTTATCGCCACCACATCAATTTATAAAAGAATCTGCAAATGATGATATACAATAAGTATTTTCCTAAATTATAGATGTTCTCTCAAGTTGGAGCCACATGAGGTTTCGCCGACAGTCGAGATGATTGGGGAATGAGTTAATTTTCATAATCCCGTACGTTTGATTTGGGCTTTTGGGGCTGATTTTGGCCATTTAGTTGGCCCATTTTATGACTTCAATTTTACTTTCTTTTATGGGAAGCGATCACAAATCAGACATTAAGTTTCACAATTACAAAAATCAGGTATTCAGTTTAAAAATGCAAAACTCGGGTATTTAGTTAATTAATCAAATAATTATTGTTTAAATATAATAAATTCACAATTATACAATTAATTGTCACATGTACATAATTATATGTCATAACTTATTTATTAGTCACATATTTTTAAATTAATTGATTACAAATTATTTCGAGGTCACAAATCAAAAAATTCATACGTCACGGTTTATTTCATTAGTCACAGACCAAAAAAATTATAGGTCAGTTTATCTATCGGTCATATATTTTCAAATTTGTTGATCACAAATTAATTTTTAGTCACAAATTATCGAATTTAAGGTCACAGTTTAATGGTTAGTCACATTAAACTAAATAGTTGGTCACATATACCGAACACCCCACCTCGATCTCGATCAACCACCAATACTTGGTCACAAATTAACCAAATAATTGATTGCAAACGCTATCCCACCACCACTGCCACCATCGACACAACACCACCACTGCCACTACAGAAACGCACCAGCACCGACACCACAATCTACAAACCACTAACAATCACCTCCACAACAGCCATGACACCAACACCAAATGGCCTAAAATTTTACCACCATCACAACCATGTCACAAACCACTACAACCACAACATCCTCCATCAACACCAACAACCATGAGATCACCTCTATCAACACAAAAAAACAACAACCAACACCGAACACAATAGCTTGGAACAACAACCAACACCACATCTCAAGACCAGACGCAGTGGCTCATCGGCGGTGAGTGCTGCCGCTTTGTGCAAAACACGACGGCAGATCTCGGTGCCGCCATTGATTCCATGTGGCAACTGTGCTCTTGGGAGAAACAGATGCAGAACACAACAAAAAGAAAGAGAGATCGAGCCACATAAACAGATCGCACCATGCCATAGAAGGGAGAGACCAAGCCTGTCGCCGGTGATGCGCGTCGATGGACTGCAGTGACGCCGTCGATCCTTGCTCATAGCGATGAGCTCTGTGGTATTCGGGGACGACGATGGCAAGAGAGAGGACAGAGAGAGAGACGAGAGAGAAGGGGGAAAGAAGACGAGAGGCGAGAGAGAGATGAGTGTAGACGAGTTAGGAGATGGGAGTGATAAAATTTTAAAAATTAGGGCTTAATTAGGGTTTTAATATTATTATATTTATTAAAATATAAAATTAGTACCTAATTTTTGAATAAATAAACTTTAGACCTGATTTTAAAAGGTAATCTTTAAACACCTGGATCTTTGTAATTTCCACTTCTTTTATTATTTTAAGCATTGGGTTGGGAATTTTTGCGTAATCAAAGTGCAAGCATGTGGAAAAATTAAGGGGGTGGGTCAAAGTTCAATGCAAGTATCCGCTTGCATCGAACTCTATTGGGCTCCATCACATCGAAACTGTTTTGAGCCATGTGTGGATATTGCCTAGTGAACGACTTCGGCAAAACCTCCTATTTAATGGGTTTCCTTCTCATTAGTACAAACATTGTGCCCAATCAAAATCGGTTTCCTCTCACATTCGGTTTATAAGCACCAAATATAATATCAAGTGCTAACATGTCCTCAGCCACGTAAATAGTGACTTAGACGAGTCACAAAACTATCTAGATTCTCTAGACAAACAAGATAGTAATAAACCATAATTCCCGTTGGGCTAATGTGATCCGCTTGTATAGTATGACATTATACCTAAATATTTGTCATTTGCTACTTCTTAAGTAGAAAAAACGTCTTTCAAAGACGTGACATTGAAATAATTCGTACTATAATAAGAAACAACCTTTTCATTTAGAAGAACAAGCTACATAGAACTCTCTAAAACATAGTTACTAAAATTGGGCCGGATTGGCTAGTTTGGCCCGAGAACCTATGAACCGGACAGTGATCCGGTACGATTTTGAGCTATTTGGTCAATTTACAATTGAATTGGACAAGGACCGTTCAAACCGATTCATATTTGAACTAAACCAAGTGGGTTTAGTTTAAACGATAATCAGTTCAATATGAACAAGTTTTTATTAAATTGGTACATAAAAGAATTTAATATCAAAGTTGCACTTTTTTTTTATTGTTTTGGATTTAAGTTTTTAATTATTATGAGAAAAAAATTAAGTTACTATTTTGCCCTACTTATTTGGTAGAAAGTTGTCAATTTTTTTTATTTTGGTGGTCAACTGACGATGACGGCATATTGGATGGAAACCGTCCAAAATGGCCCCACCTACAACAGTATGTTAGTGATGACGAATGCAACAAATGAAAGATTTAAGAAAAGTACGCTAATGTTTCAAAAATTTGAGACTTTTGCTGCATTGATCCATTAAATCAAATAGCTTGTGCTTGGGAGATGTTATTAATTCCTAAAATGTTACTTCTATTATCTGGTCAATGTCAAACTTTATTTTTAATCACCAATTTAAAATTTTTATTTCATTATTATTCATACATTTTATAATTTATTTCTTAAAAAGTTATTAATTTATTGCTATTCATTGTATATCACCTAAGGTCTAAGCTTGTGAAAAATTACACGTGATGGTCAAAATTGCAATTTATTATGCACGCAAGCACAAACACTTACAGGCCAGCTTTCCCAGACTCCACCTTATAAATGCATAGATCCTACATGCAGCCTCGTAACTGAAACCCCAAATACAAGAGACGAAGAAAAAAGAAATTTCAAACGGGATTAAAGATTCAAGAAAGTAAAAATGATTGAAAATTTTGAGAAACCAATCACCACCAAAGAGGATGCGGAGAAATCATTAACAATTAACAAAATTGACGACGGAGTAGGAGAGGAATCGGAGCTAGAGGAAGGAAAACTCTTGGGTGTGGAGGACTCAGACGATCCGGCGTCGGAGCCCAAGAAAACTCCGTATTCAAAGCACCCATTGGAGTACTCGTGGACATTCTGGTTCGATAACCCCTCCGCCAAATACAAACAGACCGCTTGGGGCAGCAACATTCGACCCGTCCACACTGTCTCCTCCGTGGAAGACTTCTGGAGGTACCCTCTATCCGTACATTTTTCCCTAAATCATGGGTTCATTTTTGTGTATATTTGTGAGGGCTTTCACTTTCTTGGATATAATTTCATTTACACGCCTTGAGTAAATTGGTATTTCGCTATTTGATTGTTGAAATGATTTTTAAAGTCTGTGGGTCACTACTATTTTACTTTCCGTGGAAAAATAAGAATGGGGAAGATTCAATTTCTTGTATATCTGTAGTCTAATATGCGTTTGATGGGCAGTTGATCTTGCCTATCAAAGTTTATGCCTATACAAGTTTCTCCGTGTTTATATCTTGTTACTCCATTTTCTTGAATTTCTCGTACTCTTTTTTATATCCATGGGAAATTATAGTGTGTGAAGAAAATCAAGTGAATTAGGACTTCTCTACGATGTTGATTCTTTGAAGTGCTGTTGTTAAGCTTGTCTTTGATCACGGATTCACGGAAAAATGTGATGTTTTCTTTGTTGCTCAATTATTATTTTCCATGACATTTTATAAGCATTTGCTCGGCTTGGCTTGCAGTGTTTACAATAATGTGCACCGGCCAAGCAAGTTGGTTGTTGGAGCTGACTTTCATTGTTTCAAAAATAAAATTGAGCCAAAATGGGAAGATCCTATTTGTGTCAATGGGGGAAAGTGGACCGTGTGTTATGCTCGGGGCAAATCTGATGTTTCTTGGCTATATACGGTATGTAGAGTTTATACTCTGTTCTATTTAACATGGTGTCTCTCTAATTTTATGGCTCATGCTTCTTCTAATTCACAAATGAATTCCATTTTAGCTACTGGCAATGATTGGAGAACAATTTGATTGTGGAGATGAAATATGTGGGGCAGTTGTCAATGTCAGAGCTAGGCAGGAAAAAATTGCTATCTGGACCAAGAATGCTGCAAATGAAGCGGCTCAGGTAATTTGGTTTGACACAATAACTTAATATGTTTTCAATCGTTTACTGAGAAAGGCCAAAAGCAATCCCTTGAGAGAGGAATTGTGGATTCAGCTGAGAGCTGAGGCGATGAACGGCCCTCCCACCAATTTGTAACACGGAATCTTCTTCAACAAATGATAAATTTTAAAAATGAAATTCCACTATCTCTAAACTCTTGACATGACTCCCTTGGGTGAAATTGATTTTGTGGATAAATAAACTTACAAGTAGATGTATTTATCCATGAATAGTTGAAGGGGGAGCAACGGTCTAATAGTTGAAGGGCATCCACTATCATTAGTGTTTTGGTACCATGGATGAATTACATGAAGGTACCTGCATTAGGGAGAGCATTTTCGGTTCCCAAGAATACTATTGTGAGAAATCCTTGTAGACTTATATTTTCAAGTGTTCTTGTTTTTGTCGTGGAGAGATTGATGTTTTAAAACTAAGGTTTGTCTGGCTTTAAGCTGATTGTTGAGAGACAATAGGCATGCTAGACTTTAAAACTGGGTGAGAGTGTAAAGTTGATATTTTATGCATGTAATTGAGTTTGTTTCCTTACCGAAGCTATTGGTATAGGTACATATTTTTGCCTTTTCACATTTGTGTTTACGAAAGTTCTGCTTTCTGATGCCTTAAATCTGTTGTGTGCCTTGTGAAATTTACTGGTTTTGCAGCTGAGAATTGGAAGACAGTGGAAGGAGTTTCTAGAATACAATGACACAATTGGGTTCATATTTCATGTAACTATTCTGTTTTTCCTGAGAATTATTTTTCTGTAGAAACATGCATTGAAGTTGTATCTTTCCTTATGTTGGTCAGTGACTGCCCAGATCTTATATTGCAGGAAGACGCGATGAAGGAAAGAGTTGCAAAGAATCGTTACACTGTGTAGCTGTATCACGGTCAGGGATCAAAAGGATGAACTTGGTGGCTCTCACATTTGTCGTAGACTAGTGGCTTGCCTTTTTTTCATTCTTTTTGTTTTGTTATTGCTATCATGAAGTTTCTGCTGGAATTCGATATCTTACCATACAACAACCTCATTTTAATAAGCTCCATTGATTGAGATGGGGATTTTTAATAAGCTCATTTTGGTTTACGTCTGTTTTTAGCCTCACTTCTCGTCAACTAACATTATCTCACTATTCTTTTCCATTTCCCATTAACACACTCACTTGAAAAATCTCTCCCCACGCAAGCAATCATACTTTCCAACATTTTCATCAAACTTTTACATAAAATGGAGTTTTTCATTAAGCCTGTTTTGGTTCACGTCTGTTTGCAGTAGGATTTTCAATGGCCCTCAGAAATAGAGTTCATGGAGATTCATAGCGTGAAAGCGTCTGGAATTGACAGTATTGTCCATACTATTTTTTTGAATTACGACATTTTCAGATGGCAGTCTATATTTTTAAGCAGAATAAATGACTGCAGGAGCTGGCTCAAGTGTTATCGGCCCATGTTCCCATTAAATTTTAGTTCATTTTTGTCCTCTTATCGAGTACACATACTCTCAATAAAATAATATTACACATAAATCTAAAAATTCTCATTACTTTTTAATCACATTCTTCAAAAAATACTATTCCAAAATCAATTTTTTTCAAATAATGAAAGCTCAAACAAGTTGACAATTATGTTACATATATACTGATATTGATAAGGATTTTTGACAATCATGATTTAAAAAATTTTCAAAAACTATTTTAAATCTAATCGTCTAGATTTTGCCACATAAAACATTGTCAACAAACCTTATCAATCATCGCCGTACAAATAGATAAATTCTTAGTTTATTCGTGAATCAACGTAAATGTTCACCGAATTCTGTAAAACAAATCTATTAAAAATTAAAAGACTTAATACTCGAAATTCTCTCTTTTAATCAGAACCAAAATTGTCCACTATTAACATTCAAAAACCATATACAGCATAATAAATCTAACAATTTGTAGCACCACAGTACAAGTAGGTTCAAAAATTAAAATTCGAAAGCACTAAGCCATCATAACGATTGCTGCATTCTGAAGTTTTACGATATGGATCCCAATTTCAATCCAATAGCAGCACCATGCTCGATATACTGATATACAAGACATTCTAAACACGACTGTAACTGGATACACGTAAAATTATTCACAAGTGCTTTAAATATTCGTTTGATTGCATCTACAAAAAATTATGCACAAGTTGTACTTACAATGTTTGTTTTGACCAATTAAAGATCTCGCCTTTCGTTCCCTAACCGCCCACAAAAAGAATACTAATTTACAACTAACACCTTCACTCCCAATATATGCAAGGGAAGGAAGGTAAACTGTAGAGGCAGGTAGGGCTATGAAAGAATTTCCCCCTCTTCTCCTTGCAAAATTGCCGATTCATCTTCTTCCTCCATGTAATCATCCTTCAAGTATAGCCCAAGCTGCTCCAAAGGGGTTCTCAAGTTATCACCACTGATGGCTCCCATTATCGTTTCAAGGTCCTCAAGAATCTCTCGATTCTCATCAATATCGACAGTTTTAACCATCTATACAAGTGAAGAGCGAAACAAGTCGTAAGTGAATATAAATTTCTTTAGTACTCAAATCACACAAGACCAAGAAAATATAAAAAAGAAAAGAAAAAAGGGGACCGTTTCTACTGCAATTCTTGCGGCTTCTCTTTCCCTCTTACGCTGCATCTTCAAATCCGCATCTACCCTCATTCGTGAGGCTGCTTCAGCAGCTCTTTTTTCTGCTTCAATCTTAGCCTTTTCTGCAGAAGGTCAAACATCCAGTGTAAACAACATATTCCCAAAGGAAAAGAAACACTCGTGCAACATTTAAAAAGTCAGATATCAAAATGAAAATTACCGAACATTCAATTTCATTCACAAACAGAATAGTTCCATAGTTCACACAAGAGTTCTACATAATTAAGATTTCATGTTCCGCCAAATGCCTTGTGTCTCATCTATTGATCATCGAGAAAGAAATCAATGCTGGATAACAGTAGCCCAAAAGGCAAAAATTATGCACTAAAAATTTCACAGAAAGGCAACATTTTTACACAAACATAGGAGAGTACTCCATAATATTTAATCAAGATATGCTTAAGATCACCTTCACGCTGCTGCCTTTCCAGTCTTTCCCTTTCTTTCAGTCTATTCACAGGATTAATCTTCTCGTGCTGAACAGAAATCAACAGAAACAGATATTAGCAAGTCTACAAAACGAATAGAGCTCAACCAACCTAGTATGTATGCCAAAATTTCTGCAAGCTATAGTAATACATTACATGATCCAGGAGATTCTGATGTTTAGCTCTGAAAATAGTATCAGAAAAGCGGCTTTTTAGCATTGCAGCTCGCAGAGCCTTGCTTGGTGACATATTAACAAGCGAAGTCCATCCTAAAACAAATATACAAGATAAATCAAATCTCCATATTTTTCAAGCTTTCAATAGTTTGGATCTTGGAATTTAGCGAGGCAAATTGACATCATTTTCTTACATCTGGAACTGATACATGCACGTGTCTGTGTGTGCCCATGGAAGGAAGATAAAGAGTAAAGACTCATTATCAGACAGAAAAATGACAGTTTTCATCAAGCCTCGCGCAAAACAAGACATGCTATAGGGAAATAAAATTTGAGAACAAGGAGACTTTCCATAAACACCTACTTCAGTAGGTCAATAAGAAAATTTATTAATATATTATTTACTTAGCCCCCTCCCTCCTGTTTGTCTACATGGATCCAAACTGAACGTCATGTTTTTATTATGTTCTTCCCCCCAATTTGTTTAATGAATCCTCATTAATCCCAAAATACAAATGGATAATGAGCTGTTCTCTTGCAAAAAGAAACTAATAAAGCATTTTCATATCTAGATGACAGCTACCTTCTTCAATGGCAGCAGCTGTGGCTGGGGAAGAACCACTTTGCTGAAAATTGTCTTCATTTAAAACTTTCTCAAGCCCTACAAATGATTGGCAATGGCGTGTCAAAGCTCAAATAATAAAAAAAAACTGGCTAAACAATTGTATATATATTTAACAAATTTTGCTCTTACCATCAGAATCCAGCTTTAATCCTCTTGTATGAGATGGCACAACATCCTTAACCCCACAATTCTAAATGTACAGGGTGACAATCAACCAAAAGTTGCACCTTATATAAAATAAAAATATTTAGTACAACGAGAAGACGCTGAAACTTACAGGTTTAGATTCACCACAAAGATCACGATGAGATGATCTTTCTGAAGAAAAATCAGAAACAAGACACTAAATTAGCTAACAGGAAACACGGATGTAACATACTAACAGCAGAGATAAGAATTTAACTCACCACTGGAAGATGGCTTAACAGTACATCTTCTAAGGCTGCAATGGCATATCAAACTACCACATGTAGCACATTCAACTCCAGGGGAATCAAATGGTTGTTTTCTATTTGCAGCAGTGAAGGCAATTTGATTGCCATTATCTGTATACAAGATACATGGCCAATCATGTCGTGAATAGAACCAGAAAGCACAAATTTTATTCTGTCATTTATCAAACCTTTATGAACAGTTTTCACCAGTATGGGGCATCCACTTTTTGTTGTTCTCACAGGCGTCATCCTTCTGCTTGATATTTTCACAAGCTCTTTCCTCAAATTTCTCTTTTCCTCTAACGACAGTGGCCTTCTGTTCACAAGACTGATGCGCACTGAAGGTTTATTAAGGCAAGAAAGTGTTGCATTTTGGCCTTTCTTTTCTAGATTTGGCTTTGTATCTTGGCCATTCTTTTCCATTCCATCCAAAATGCATAACTGTTCAAGATCTCGGCCCGTGCTCTTCAACTTTGTCTCAAGTAATTTCCATCTACTACCAAAAAGATCATTCAGTTCCTTCGCAAAGTTATGGACAAAGTTCCCAGGAGGATTGTATAGCATTGCATTGGAAAAAGTAAGCCGCACGTCACTAGCAAATTCCTCTGCATCAAGGTATATATTGCCCTCTAGTTTACTTTTTATCGTCCCCAAATCCATTGGTTCAGTGATTATAGAAAAGTAATCAGGAATCTTCAACTTCACAGGATCAACTGGTCGATTGAAAGCAAATCCATGAGGGTGCCCCATCAATAATCTCAAAATGTTTCCACATTGCTTCTTGAAACTTTGCTCCATCCTCTGTTTTTTCTCCCTTTGACACTCAATGATCACTCCAGGCTTGCGCTTGTTAGAGTTGCCTGAAGTAGATTTTCCGTTTGCAGTAACTCCATGTCTGCATCCATTATTCACCATCATCATGTTTTCACGTGATTTCTCTTCTGATTCAGGCCTTATTCCCTTTGAGGTGATTTTGAACTTTATGCTCCTCTTCACAGTGTTATCCACAGCTTCCATGGTAGAGAACTGCAAATGCAGAAGTGGGGAGCAGATCAAGTTTCCAGATTTGTTCTCAGCAACCATAACCATTGGATGCATCAACACACTGCATGTTAATTAAGCAAATAATTTTTTTTTATTTCGGACCCAACAATGAGTAAACTAATGCTTTAAGCACTATTCGTCCCATGAGAATTGGAAAGGAGTTAATTGCAAAGACAGGAAGATAATTTATTACTTCAATTGCAGACACCATATTCACACACAGTTATAGCTAATTGAATTAGTGAAATTTAACAAATAAAAGAACCTACAAAGAAAATTTTATGCCAAAGTCCCATAAATATTAAATACCGTATAAGGTAACTATTTCAAAGTCAAAACTACTTTTTATGTAAAATGCATAACTTAAAGCGGAACTTAAAAAATCTAACTTCTTTATTTTCTATTTAGGTAGAAGACGATCAAAATATCTGTAACTAGTTATTTCTAGTCTATGACCCGTAATAATTATATATATATATATATAAAAAGATAAAAGGAAAAAATCCATACATCCAAAATTAACAATTACAGCATAAAAAAGGAAACAATATAAACTAAAAACGCTCCAAAATTAACCAACAAACCACTAACCAAACCAATTCTTAGAATATCCGAAAGGAACCAAACGAACCCCAATCTACAGGGGTGGATGGTATTTAGGGTTTAGGGTTTTTGTCAAGGTTACTACCATAAGCAATCACATGCAAAATCAAGAGAGTTAATTTCAAGAAAATCGTTGTCGAAGAAGATTACCGTCAATTGAATCTTCAAATCGAGTGCGAAATCAAGAATATCGAGTGCGTATTGTCCAGGAAATCGTTGTTGAGGAAGATTACCGTCAATTGAATCTTCAAATCGAGTGAGAAATCAAGAATATCGAGTGCGTATTGCCCAGGAAATCATTGTTGAGGAAGATTACCGTCAATTGAATCTTCAAATCCAGTGCGAAATCAAGACATCGAGTGCTTATTGTCAAGGAAATCGCTGTTGAGGAAGATTACCTTCAATTGAATCTTCAAATCGAGTGCGAAATAAAAAATATCGCGTGAAATCAACAAATATAGCCAGTTTTTACACACACAAATCTTTCTTGAAAAAGTTGACTCCCTGTAGGAATCTATTAAAACATTGCAACATGGGATACTTTGGTGTCAAGTAAAACCCTTAAAAACCAATTATTATCTCCTCCGAGGCTCCTATTGTAAAAGTAAGTCTTACAACGGGCCTGGGCTATAAATGTCCCCAACAATGGGCTTTTACTCGGTTTATAAGCAAACATCGGGCTTTTATCGAGTCCTAATCAATTTTGTTGAGGAGATTAATTGATCCAATGGGCCAACAAAAATATTTCAAAAAAAAAAAAATTATGCTCAGTTCAAGAAGATTTTTTTTTTTTTAAATAATTGAAAAGTAGTTCAAACTTTTAAGTGGTTAAAAAATAAGGTAAGTAAAGTTTACTAAAGAGGTAATATACACTGTGATTTTTTTAATAAATGAACTCAATGGATCGATCTTATAAATAAAAAAGTTGCATGCCAATTTATAATGTAGAATCTTAATTAGCATCTAGCACGATAATAAATAAATATAAAAGGTAAATATTAACTTTTTTTGTAAGCACATTGTAAGTTTAGTCAAGGGTAAGTGAAAATTTGAGAAAGTTAGGATGATCATGTATTCATTCAAGCATAGTTATTAGATTTGATCGGGACATCTATCTGATCGAGGTACTAGGTCTTGAGTTACTAGTCGAACTAGTGGGTCAATGTTTAAAAATTATATAATTTTTTTTTGAAATATAATTTTTTAAAAGACAAAATTAAGTTTAAAATTATTTATTATTAATTATCACATATTCTTAAATTATTTTGTTATATACTCAATTCATCTTAATTAAAATTAATCTTTCCATACATAATATATCTATAAAATAAATTAAGTGTTTGACAAAAATTATTTTCAAAATATTTTTAAAAATTATAAATGATTCATGATATACATATATAATATTGCGAAAAAAAAAAGAAATTATTAATTATTATGCTCCAATGGCTAGGCTCTTTTCATCTATTCTTGAGGTCCAAGGTTCAAGTCTTGGATCTAAAAAATTTAAAGATAATTTTTAAAATCTGTCAACCAAGCCGACAAATTAATATAAAACTAGTGGTTAACTCGATCAAACTTGATTTTTGACTGAGTCACTTGCATTTCAATCAAGCTATTGTTCCCGATTCGGGTCATTGAGTTTCTAGCCGGATCGACCGATTTGGACCAAGTTTTATAACTATGCATTCAAGCGATCATATATATGAAAAATGAAACATGGTGAGAGCTTGGCTAGGGGGAAAGAGCCTAGTTGATAAGGCTCAACGATTGAGAGACGCAATGAATTTTTTGTTAAAAAAATCAATATGATATTTTGATTAAAAACGACATCATATCACTTTCTAATACAAACCCCTAATTCATGTATAACACAATAGCAAATAAAATAACAGATAAATAATAGTTCAAGAAGTTCTTATAATCACATTGTTATCTTGGGCATAGATGTTCTATTAGAAAAATTCAAATTTCATGGTGTGCTATATTTTAATTAGAAAATGACAAAATTTGTCACTTTCTAGTGTAGAATCTTATTTCTTATTTAACACAAAAAATTAATAATCTCTAGAGTTTGTTGTATGTGAATTATATTGAGATGATGATTTGGATCACTTTAAAATACACGTTTGTCTTTTTTTCATTTTTCACCATAATAGATGAAGCATATAATTTTATTAATATATGTGAGAAAGACATTATATATTATTGTCGAAGTGACGTAGTCATATCACACATTGTGAGACCTTTTACTTAAAAAGTGACATGATTTTTCATTTTCAAATGCACAACCATGCAACAAAAAAAGTAGAGAGTAAGATCAAAATGTAAGTTAAAAAAGATTTTATAGAAGCATATTATAAGTTTAAGTAAAAATGTTCTATTACATAGCCATATTACAGAGTTTGCGACTTTTAATTAAAAAAATGCCACAACATGTCAATTTCTAATACAATGCATAACAAATATCATAAGATGACAAAAAAAAAAAAAACCAAAAATTATATATATATATATATTTAACACAACCAAAAAGCAAAAGTCAAACCGAGGACACCTTCTCCCAAATGCATTGCCAACCTTACGGGTACGTTTGTCATGACTTTTTGAAGAAATCTACTTTAATTTTTATTTGAAAATTAATTTTTAAAGTACTTTCTATTTCAGAAGTACTTTTAACGGAAGTTACATTATACCATTTTCTTTTAAAAACTCTTCTAACAGACAAAAAATACATTTATAAAATTAACCAAACAAGTCAAAAAGCTACTTTTGGATCTCAAAATCTCATTTTGACTTTTCAAAACCATGCCAAACAAATCCTACAACACATTAACCCCGTCTATAACACGCCAAGAATACTATATAAAATTTTAAATTGCATTCATTTGTCATCATAATTCCAATATTTGTAGCATTCATTCGTTGTAACATCTAAATTTTAATAACATTTTTTTTGATCTAATAACATTCTTTTGCTTTCGTGCTTACATCTTTAATATCATTGTTATTCTATCATAATTTTAATATTTATAACATTCTATTATTTTATCTTTAATATAATTATTTCAAGCATCTCTCTTCATATGATCTAAGAACAACGAAACAAGAAAAACATGAATAATAATTTAATTAGAAGCATATAGTTGTTAAATTATGGAGTATAATTATTTTGGCTCCGCGAAGCTAATACATGGATCGACCTCCGCGGTGTTGAAGTTTCAGTTTTTTGTAAATTATTGATGAGAGTAATTTATCAATAAAGTAACCCTTTTTGGAAAGACTTAGGCTCAACGCAGCTTAGCAGGTTGTGTCCTTATAAATTTCGTCAAATGAATTTGAGTTCCTGTAAATTTCGATTTTATCCTAATTTTCTTATAAATAGGGAGCTATAATTAAGTTTTTGAATTACCATCATAAAAGAGAGAAAGAGGGGTTAGAAAAGATAGGCATGCAATTTTCTCTTGTAATCCTTTTTTTTTTTATAATGAATTACTGTAACGAAGAGAGATGACATAGTCTCACATTAAGGTAAATTTTTATAAATCTTTCCCGTCTTTACTTCTTTCTACGAATTGATTGCTCTCAGTAAAATAGAATTATAGTTTCTAATTCTGTATCTCAAGAACATGATGGATATGCACAAAAGTAGGCTTTTATGACCTTCTACCTCTACCTAATTGCTCAAAAATGAATCAAGATAACGAGCTCCTAAGTGCACCTAGGACACAAATGAACTGAAAAAACAAGAAGGTTTTGGTCATCATCAATCGAATTGAACATTATCAAAGTTTTGAAACACCACAAGTTATGTTGTTCAATCACCCACCTTCGTATACAAGGCTGCTCCAGGAACAATACTATACAAGAAAGGTAGAAAATGGAAAAATGTTTAAGCAAGTGTACAAGTGATACCAATATTCAGGCTTTAATAAGACAAGACTGGTATCATGAAAAATAAATCCATGTAGCCACATAGAGAACTTTATATATATATATATATATATATATATATATATATATATACACATATGTCAATCACGCCTTATTGGATAGAGTTCTGGAGATCATGAAATAATCAAAGATGAGCAAGAATTAAGTTTTATTCTAAAAATTAGTCAGGTGTCGAACTTTCATCGTATATGTAATTTGTTTTCTTTCTTGGAAACAAGTCCTATCATATGCGAGGAACATCATATTTATAATCAAGACCTCATATATGATAGGATGAAATAGAGGAAAGAAGAAGTCAGTTTTCTTCATCTCTAAGGAATTATTGGATTTTCAGCTTGCTCTTTCTTTCTCCTCACTGCAGTAGTGTAAGTCTGTGTGTATACGTATTTACTTGTCATATCTACTATCCAAGGAGGGAACTTGTCGCAATCCATGATAAGGCGAAAACAAGTAATGTTGTCACCCCTGATTACAATCGAAGTGCAATAAATGAAGAGAAATTAGAGAAGGGACTAAACCTTTTTCATCTCTTAGAGCATTTTAAGTTCATTCTATGAATTGACATTTAGGTGTCATGCAAGTTCAAATACTTGTTGTATGTGTGACATTGACGTCTAATGAATAAAATCTCAAGCTAAAAATGGATATTCAATAAATTCTATTGAAAACCCAATAATCCTGCTTAGGCATTTTTTGTTTAAATAAAAAATAAATAATATAACCACATCTCAAGATTTATAAGAAATATAAATCTTGTTGAGTTACTCACTCTAAGAGAATCTCCAGTGTTAATGTGGACTACATAAAAAATCGACACAAGCGAAAATAGATAATGTCCGCAAAAATTTCTCTTTAATGCAACCTAAGACTCTTTCTAGCTAACGTAGAAAGAAAAATAGACATTGTAAAAAAGTTCATCTAAATTAGAGGCTCTGTTAGACGGAATGAGTCAGTAAAATTTAAACTCTTTTTTTCTTTCACGTTCCTTAATTTTTTATTTCTTGTGTTTGTTACTTTTCTCTCTCTCCTATTAAATAAATATGAGTTATACAAAGTCCATTATAGATGAAATTTGAACTAGAATCATTGCCATGTGGGGTGAAAGTTTTTCGATTTGTTTACCTTGTAAATTGTAATCCATAGGATGTATTTGAGATACTCAAACAAAGTTCTTCTCAGTATTTCAACATAGACTTGATAGAATCCTCGTTACATTGCAACGAAGAGAAGTTTTTTTTTTTAATTCATGGTTTTACTTTAGTATGATTTTTGTCGATTCTCAAATCACCCAATCTCGATACTTAAATAGGAATTGTGATTTAAACTGAACTCAACTCGCTTATGTTTATTTAAGCAACTCAAATTTTCATCTGCGCATGAATTTTACCATCATCTATCTAATAATTTTCATATAAGTACAATTGGTAGTTGACACCTTACAATAAAAAAGTTATTATATACACAAAAATTTCTAAATCTATGAATCACAACACACAACATTGGTAGCAAAAAATGCTAAACAAGTGTAACATTGAGTTTTGATGAAATTGAAAGCGAGACATAGTTATCTTCAAAGTACTAACACATTAGACAACAACCGAGTTGACGAGAATTCATGGTCACAAATATGTCATCTATCTACCCATTCACATTAGGATAAGGAATCATAATATACTAATAAAGATCACACTGCTAATTGGTTGGTTGAACAATTTACAAGCAAAAATCCTAAATCCAACCATCACGACAAACAACATATGTTGCAAGAATCTTGGACACGTACCCCTTCGGGGGTGACCGAGTTGGTGGAGTAGGTGAACGCGAAGACCAAAGGTTATGAGTTCGAATCCCTTGCCAATACTTTCTCGATCGAGCTCGTCGCACCGGGCTTACCTAGTGTGATTTACCTCTCTTGTGTGGTTTGCGGGTTACTGCACATGGAGCGGGGTTTATCTAGTGCACACTCGCAGTGGTCGGGTCTCCGCCCCTTCGGGGTGGTCGGGGCTCCGCATATGATTTTTTTTGATTCTCAAATCACCCAATCTCGATACTTAAATAGGAATTTTGATTTAAACTGAACTCAACTCGCTTATGATTATTTAAGTAATTCAAATTTTCATTTGCACATGAATTTTACCATCATCCATCTAATCATTTTCATATAAGTACAATTGATCATTGACACCTTACAATAAAAAAAGTTATTATATACACAAAAATTTCTAAATCTATGAATCACAACACACTACATAGGTAGCAAAAAATGCTAAACAAGTGCAACATTGCGTTTTGATGAAATTGAAAACGAGACATAGTTATCTTCAAAGTACTAATACATTAGACAACAATTGAGTTGATGAGAATTCATGGTCACAAATATGTCATCTATTTACCCATTCACATTAGGATAAGGAATCATAATATACTAATAAAGATCACAATGCTAATTGGTTGGTCGAACCATTTACAAGCAGAAATCCTAAATCCAACCATCACGACAAACAACATATGTTGCAAGAATCTTGGACACATACCCATTTGGGTGGCCGAGTTGGCGGAGCAGGTAAACGTAGAGACCAAAGGTCACGAGTTCGAATCCCCTGCCAATACTTCATCGATCGAGTCCGTCGCATCGGGCTTGCCTAGTGCGATTTACCTCTCATGTGTGGTTTGCAGGTTACTGCACATGAAATTGAGTTTACCTAGTACACACTCACAGTGGTCAGGGCTCCGCTCCTTTAGGGTGGTCGGGGCTCCGCTGGTGGATAGTGGCTGCGGGTTCCTATGTCAACAAAAAAAATCCTTGACACGTGCAATTCTAAAATCTCTTTGATGATTGCGGCTGTGTTCAAATGTAACAAATAATGCATGTTTTAAATTACAATTCTTCTACCCAAGGGACGAGCCAAAAGGGATAAAAAAAAATTCTACTGAACTGATACATGAAAAACACAAAAATTTCAAAGGAAAAAAAAAATTACACCTTCTCTCCCTCATGTTGCTACCATTACAGTTTTCTTGACAATTTTGTTGACATTGTGTGACATGGCACACGATTTTGCCATTGATTTTAACAAAACCTAAAATAATTAGTGGTGTCGATTTTGACACCTCACACAACGTTAAGAAAGATGTACATTTTAATGTACAAATAGTTTAATCATTTGAACTATTACTAATGTAATTTTGAATATTTTTATTTATTAACAAATTTTATTTTTAATCACATCTAATTTACTTTTTTACTATTTTTTGAAGGTCCATATAAAATTTGGCATAAGGTTTTCAAAATCTAATCTTAGGATCGACTCAAATAGCATCAACAAATCTAGATTAAAATGTTTTGAAACTTGTCATTATTTGGGCTATAAGTACATTATGGAGCTCAAGAAATTAGAATAAAAGTACAACATTAGCTTTTGTCAAATTATTATCTTAGCTTTATACGTCTTTCTTTAATGAAATATATGAGTTCAATAGCTCCTATTTTGTAGGGAATACAATCAGATTTTTAGTAGATTTTGATAAAAAAAAATGCTGAAATGTGTGATTGAAAAGTTGTACATTCCATAAAATGTGTTATTTCATTATTGCCATTATCTTGCGATCAATTTATAATAAGTGGTATTAGAGCAATATTGATTTTTCACGTGGCATCGATGAAATATGATATTTCATTATTGGATTGAAACACGAGATTTACTCTACAGTAAGTGAAGATGCGAACAGTACTCGCACATATGGATTTGGAGGAAGTCTTGTTTGGCTGTGATAAGATGCATTCAACCTGAAAGCATGATGAAAGGTAGCGTAGGGATAGGAAAACCCAATCTCAAATTCATCTACATTTGTCAAATCAAATACTTCAAGATCATAATAATTATGTAAAGTTTTCGCATAATTTCCTTCGGAATGAGCTGACATCCATTACGAACGTAATTCAAGTAAAAGAATCTCCGTTACAGAACCGTACGTCAAAAAAAGAAAAGTATCGCTAAGTTGTGGTATAAGTTGGAGCAAATTTGTATGACAAAGAACTTGATCAGCAAGTTACACTTGAAATAATGCTTGTATTCTCACCGGATGTCCGAATGTGTGTCATTGGATTATTACTTAACTACGTTCAAAACAATCGTGGCCGATTTGGAGACGTTGGAAGTTAAGTATGATGATGGGGACTTGGCTTTGATATTGTTGTGTTCGTTGTCGCCATCATATGTTACTTTTAGAGATACTATTCTCTTTAGTCGAGATACTTTCACCGTGGAAGATGTCTGTGATACTTTACTATTTAAGAAGAAGATGAGGTATCTTATTGGAGGATCGGGGAGTCAAGCTGAAAACCTGGTTATTAGGAGAAATAAAGATAGGAATCATGGTAGAAATATGGGGGACAGATCGAAATTCAGACATGCAGAGAAAACATGTCACTTTTATAAGAAGAATTGGCATATTAAAGCTAATTGTTATGCTTTGAAAAATAGAAACAATATTGCTGGTACTACTGATAAGGGAAACCAATCTGTAAACATAATAGAGGTTGATGTTGTGAAATATGGGTAAAGTGAATGAGAGCTTCTTGTGATTACTGACATGGGTTCCAAACATCATGAGGAATGCGTTATTGACTCGGCATGTACTTTTCATGTGTCCCAACAAGAACTGGTTTATAACATATGAATGAGTTTCGGGAGGTCTAGTGATTATGGGAAACGTGTTTTACGAAATGTTAGAGTTGGTACAGTTAGGATCAGGATGTTCGATGAGACTATTAGAACACTTACAGATGTAAGGCATGTTCCAGAACTGAAGTGGAATCCCAAATCTTTGAGTGCACTTGACTCAAATGGAAATACACTAGAGAAGATGGAGTCTGAAGGTGAGTCGGGGTGCTCTTGCTGTCATGAAGGGACATAAAAGTTCTACACAGTTGTACATTTTGCAAGGTTCCACAGTAATAAAGGATGCAGCAATTTCTACTTCTTATTTGACAGATGAAGAAATTACAAAAGTTGGCATATGCGGCTCGAGCACATGAGCGAGAATGGTATGGTAGAATTTCGTAGAAGGGGATTTCTTGATGGGTAGAAAACCAATAAAAACAATTGGTGAGCGATGAGTATTTGGGAAACAAAAAAGAGTCAGATTTACTAAAGGAAGACACAGCACAAAGGGAACACTTGAATATATCCATTCAAATTTTTGGGAATCAGCTAGGATACCTTCAAAATGATGTGCTTATTACTTGTTGGCAATGAATGATGACTTCTCCATGCAAGTTTGGGATTCTTCTTAAAGTGAAAAAGTAATGTGTTTATGACCTTTAAGGAGTGGAAAACAATGATAGAAAAACATATTAGAAAGCAGGTGAAACGTCTATGTACGGATAATGGGTTGTAGTTTTGTTCAGATGAATTCAATAGCTTCTACACGGCTGAAATCATATTGAGACACTTTACAGTGCCTGGAACTCCTCAACGGAATGATGTGACAGAATGTATGAATAGAATTTTGATGGAAAATGTTTGTTTTATGCTTTCAAATTCTAGGTTTCCTAAAACTTTTTGGGTTGAAACTATTACTACAGTTTGTTTTCTGATTATCGCTCACATTTAGCTGCCATTGAGAAAAAGATACCAGAAGAGGTATGGTATGGTAATCTTTCTTGTCATTCTGATTTGAAGATTTTTGGGTATCCTGCTTATGTTCATGTGAATAATAGGAAGTTGGAGCATAGGTCTAGAAAATGTATATTTCTTGGGTATAAATCAAGTGTGAAGGGATATAAATTGTAGTGTCTTGAGACGAGAAAGATAGTGGTTAGTATAGATGTAGTTTTTTGATGAACTTTCTGGTTCATGGTTCATCTAGTGGAGATTTTGATAAAACTGAGGAACATAATCATTCAACTTAGGTGGAGTTGGAAATTGGTCCAAGAGACAATAAGAGGTTTCAGAACACTCTACTACAGATCAGTCTAGTTCATAGTTGCTAGACAGTAATACATTGCCTACTTTACCTACACCACCAGTGACACACAATATTTAATTGCTAAGGATAGACCTTGCAGACAGATTATACCTCCATAGAAGTATGGAGAAGAGGATTTGGTAGCTTATACATTGAGTGTTGCTGACAGTATTGATTCTACTAAGGAGCCTGCTACATATTTAGAGGTAGTCGGTTGTAGTGATTCTAGCAGATTGTTGATTGCTATAAGGAGAAGATGGAGTCATTGAATAAAATAATATTTGGGATTTGGTGAAGTTACCTAAGAATAAAAAGGTTGCTCGCTACAAGTGAGTGTTCAAAAGAAAGGCACATCAGGGATTGAAGATACAATGTATGAGGTCAGATTGGTAATAAAAGGCTACAGTCAAATTTTAGGTGTTGACATCGCAGATGTTCTCACTAGTTATAAATCATAGCTCTATTTAGACGTTACATGGAGTGGTTGCTAAGAATGACTTGGAGACTGGACAGATAGACGTCAAAACAACATTCTTATATGGAGGACTTGAGGAGAGCATTTACACACAACATTAAGAGGGTTTCATAGTTTCTAAAAAGGAAGATTATGTGTGCTTGTTGAAGAAGTCTTGAATGGACTGAAGCAGTCACCGAGACAGTGGTATAAAAGGTCCGATTCATTTATGACTACTCATAGTTTCATTAGAAGTAATTATGATAGTTGTGTGTATTTTAGTAAGGGAGATGGTAGGTAGATCACAAATTTGTTATTATATGTTGATGATATGCTTATAGCAGTCAAGAATAAAACATGGATAGAAAATGTGAAATCTCAACTTAGTAAGGAGTTTGACATGAAAGATTTGAGTGCAGCAAAAAATATTCTTGGTATGGAAATATTGAGGGATATGAAGGATGATAGATTGTATTTGAGTCTGAAGGAGTACATTGAGAAGGTATTTCAAAGGTTCAATGTGCAGAATACTAAAGCTGTTAGTATTCTCTTGGCTGCTCACTTTAAATTATCATCTAGCATGTGTCCTCAATCAAATGAAGACATTGATTATATTTCCTGGGATTACATGTCATGGGTTCCTCATTCCAGTGCAATTGGTTCTCTTATGTATGTTATGGCTTGTACATGATCAGAAAGCTCACACTTAGTGTTATTTTGAAAGTAGTGCAAGTTTAGACTCAAGCTATAACTTTGCTACAACAATTTCTATTTTATTCTCCCCAAAGCTAACCTCATTTTTTATAATTGGAGGCTCGCGTCCAAAGCTCTCCCATACTGATATAACTACTTCACCAACTGACTTGACCATCGGGGTGCGCGCACCAACTCCATCCCCACTGAAAGAAGCCATGTGTGACTAACGGTTTGTCCAAAGTGAGAAATTCAAATTGCGTAGACGTGAAAAGCCTTAGGATCTATTGGCCACATCACTAGCAGGGGCGGATCTACCATGGGGCAGTGGACCCATGTTATTTTGCCCCAAGATTGGGGCAATGGACCCCACCGCCCCACAATAAATTTGAAAATGTTATTTTGCCCCAAGATTTTTTTTAAAATTTCAAAAAAGTCCTCATATTTTTTAAAATTTGCCCCCACGAATTAAAATTTTATGAAATTTGCCCCCACGATTATGTTCTTTTAGCTCCCCCCGATCATTGGTACTTTTTTGGGGTCAACATATCGGCGTCGTCCTGTGGGAAAAGCATACAAAGAGTGTCTATGCCTTCTCCTAGAAAAATGTTTTGTTCTAGAATAAAGAGCAAGTAGAAGCCCCAAACATAGAAGATTCGAAGCTCAACTCAACATCGTGAGTGTTCACTCCTTGAAAAATGAGTATTTTGAGTTTAAGGTCCACTAAGAAGAGCCCCTCTTTGAAAAAAAACAATGTACCTCATCACCATGAGTTTAAGCAGTGAAGAGTCCTTCCATTGAAAAAAAATTTGTTCTTGAATAAAGAGCAAGTAGAAGCCCCAAACATAGAAGATTCAAAGCTCAACTCAACATCTTGAGTATTCGGCCCATGAAAAATGAGTATTTTGAGTCTAATCCACTTAGAAAAGCCCCTCTTTGAAGAAACGTTGCGCCTCCTCACCATGAGTTTAAGCAATGAAGAAGATTCCCCTTTGAAAATGTTTTGTTCTTGAATAAAGAGTAAGTGGAAGCCCCAAAAAAAGAAGATTCGAAGCTCAACTCAAAATCTTGAGGTTCACTCCTTGAAAAATGAGTATTTTGAGGACATAATCTACTCAAGAGACTTTCTTTAAATAAAAGAGGCATCCACCGACAATAAGTGCTGGTGATAAAGGTAGATACCCATGGATATCAAAAGAGGTATCTGAAGAAGAGATCATCTGGACTAAAATCACCATTATGCAACAACTCTTCCAAAAATAATGAAGTACATATAACCCCTTAAATGGGGGGCCTATGAAAAAAGAAGGCCATAAGCGGAAGAATTCCTAAAAGGAGAGGCCCTCGAAAAAGGAGTTATTAATCGAATAACCCCTAAAAAATGGGAGGCCTCTGAAGAAGAGACTATAAAGGAGAACCCCTGAACAAGGGGACAAGTTTGAAGAATTAAGAGGCCTCATTTCTAAAACATGGGATTTCGCCTCTATGCAAATGCTTCATCTATTTTCAAGGGATTCATCCTTGTAGCAATGCTCTAACTCTACAACCATGTTTTTTTTAAAAGTGTAGAGGCTTTATATTAGTTGTTCAACAGCCCTTCCGCCCTGCAATGCCTCCTCTTGGCCTATGCCTAAGTGTCTCTCACATGTGATAAGTAAAAATCCCCAAATTGAAAGAGAACAATGCAAAAGAAAAGAAAATGACTAAAAATGAACAAAAAAGTGAACTTGGGGACTAAAGTGTGGGAGTGTCAAAAGTTGAAGGTTTTTGGAAGCAATTTTATCAAGGGTATATCAAAATAAATGTCAAAATTTGGGGACCAAAATGTAGAAGATGAAAAGTTAAAGGACCTGCTCATGAAATTATTGATGGACTTGAAGGCAGTTTTTAGCTTCGCATATGCATTAATGCATCCCCATGAAATGAATACTCCCAAAAAGGGGTGGCCTTCGAAGATGTCATGAATAAAAGAACCTCTAAAAAAAGAAGCCCTCGAATAGGCTGTGAAGGGAATAACCCATGAAAAAAGGATGGTCCTTAAAGAAAGGGTCATATTTGAAGAATTACAATGCTTCATTCATGAAGCATAAATATTCATACTTGGAGGATTATTGTTACGCCTCTTCCAATGAAGCTCTAAGCATGGCCAAGTGGCAATTACACAGTAAACGAATTTGGGCCCGCACTCTACATCATTCTGCCCATGTGGCAATTGGTCGAACCTCTACTGATCGACCCTAATTTGGCCGAACCCCCATGGAGAACCGAACCCCCATGGATAAGGAAAGGTAGGTAGAGGTAACTTAGATAAGATCTTCATGCTAGATCTTGTGTCGAATGGGTAATGTGACAACTCACTGATTATTCGATTCTACTCAATCAAACAAGTCAAGCCTAGCCTTACACGTAGGTCTAGGATTGTCAAGCCGTCACAACATTAAATGCAGCATAGCCTATGAATACTTGATTGATGGCTATGACAAAAGATCCCAACTGTGGGGATGATGCCACGTGTCACCTCATCTAACGACTCTTAATCACCATTTTCTACTATAAAAGTTTACACTAAGTGTCATTTTGAAGGTAATTCAAGTTTAGACTCTTAAGCTATAACGTTGCTACAACATTTTCTATTTTATTCTCCTTAAAGCCGACCCACTTCTTATAATTGGAGGCTCGCGTCTAAAGCTCTCCCACACTCATATAACTACTTCACCAACTGACTTGACTGTCGGAGTGCATGTGACTAACTCCACCCCCACTGGAAGAAGCCATGTGTGACTAACGGTTTGTCCAAGTGTGCAGAAATTCAGCTTGCAGTACATAAGAGGTCTTGGAATCTGTTGGCCATATCACTGGTACGTTTTTAGGGTCAATGATATGTACAACAACTGAGGGCCTATTTGAATGACATTGTTATGACTTGTTACTTAGCGACTGCCGCGTGGCAGTTAACACTAAAAAACTAAGCAGTGGAACCATATCCAACCGAACCGCCTTGACTTAATCTATGTACTTATCCGAGGCCCCTTTGCCAAGGCCCATTTTATTTTATTTTGAGGCGCCTCATGGATCCGAGGCTCTCTGACTCCTGATGGCCAACGTGCAAAGATTGGGCTCATGATGAAGATCTTTTCCGAATGATAGATGTGACATTTGTAAAAAGTGTATTTATACCCTGTCTTGTTAATGTAAGAACATTAAATGCTTTGAAGATCTAAGAATGTCAACTAGATGGCTAGGACTTGATGTTTTGGCAAAGGAGATGAGGTCGCATGTAATTTGATCTAATGGTCACCATTCTATTTGTAACACTATAAAATCTCCCACCATGTAACAATTAACTACTAATGCAACTTCATATACTTGAAGCAATATATTTCTCTCTCATTGACTCGATAACAACTTCCGATTTAGTTCTTAACGATTGATTCTTATTATACAATCGTGTTACGGATATTTCTTCGGAACTCGAACGGAAACGTCTTGTGTCGTTGAGTTTTTCTCACGTCTATCTTGGAGTGATCTCCACTGTTGATCTACATTTACGTGTTGGAATTTAGCTTACACATATATGAGTGGGACTGACATCTATTGACAACATTTTTTTAGGTCAACAGACATTATTTTCCAAGAATTCATTTTAGAATTGTGATTTGATGAAAAATAAGTAAAAAATTTGGATTTACTTGTAACAATTTTCAGTCTTTCCTAATGTTTCATAAGGTTAAATCCCTATAGACCACTATGATTCGAAGTTCCAATGATTCAAAAAAATCCATCATATAAAATTCAGAATTCTATGTATAAAAAGAAGAAAGAATCACACAAAAAATATGTCGACAAACACAATGCAGGCAATCATTTTGAGCTTGTAATGCAGGTAATACTTGCATGACCATAAGATAGCGAGAACATGGTTGAGGAATAACGAAAGTAGAACTTGTGCAAAATAAGCAAGAATTAATTGAGTAAAATGTACCTCAAAAAGTTTATTAGAGATAAGACCCATCCAGTGTACAAATGGTTCAAGAGCATTGCCATCAATCACGTCATAAATAACTCCATTTCCCACCATGTACCTCTGTAATTAATGGATTTACTTCGATACAACCACACATGAGAAATATTTAATATGTATACCTTTTGTTTGAGAATGGGCTTTGTACCAGACAATGTTTAAGTCAAGTAAAAAGAATGCGTCAATCATCCATAGTTGTAGTTGTATTATATTTACATTGGGTCAACGTTTGGGCACATAGGTACAGAAAAGCAAAAGCAATAAACCCTTCAAAATGATTTTGTTTCACCATGGCCACCTACTTTATACTTAGTGTCACCAGGCCTCCCAATTTGATTATATTTTACCAGGCTGCCTAATTTTATATAACATTTAACAATTACCACCCAATTTCTTGTCACTATTTTTAAAAGGGGTGAAACGATCATTGTGCATTATATCGTATAACATATATTTAAAATAAAATAAATCTTATTTTAAGAAAATAAAATAAAAATTATTTTAAAACAACGTTAATTAGAAAAATAAAATAAATAAAGCTTATTTTAAAAAAAAACGTTTTTAAAATAATAATAATAAAAACCATTTTTTTGTTTTTTAAAATTTATTACACACACACACATATATATGTATATGTATGTATACATATATGTATATATACATACATATATGTACATATATGTATGTATACATACATATATGTATATACATACATATATGTACATATATTTATGTATGTATACATATATGTATATACATATATGTATGTATCATACATATATGTATACATACATATATATGTATGTGTATACATACATATATGTATGTATGTATATATGTATATATAATACAATGTTACATTTTATTCATTTTAAAATTAGTGAAAATGTTGAAAAGAAGTTTTTTGACTATATATGAAACATTATATGAAATTAGATGATCATGATGACATAAAATCTAATTTGGTGGCCATGTTGACTCTAAGTATAAAATTTGATAATCATAGTGAAAAAAAATAAAATTCGATGGCCCGGTCACACCAATTATAAAGTTAGGTACCATAATTTAACCCCATTTGATATATCGTCTCTGTAGGGTTTGCTCATTTTCCTATTCGGTTTCAGAATGGCTGCTTACAAATCGAAAACTAATGAGAAAGCTTCTAAGGAATTCTTGTGCGATCTCTTGTTTGATGAAAATCAACCAATTTCGGAGCGATTTAGAGCTTTCGGTATGAGCAGTCTCCTAGGCCATCTTGATGTTCTCAATGCCTTCATCAAAGGTACAATATGTTAACAAATGCAGAATAAAGAGCAACTGGTTGAGTTTATTATTATTATTGTTGTTGTTGTTTTTGTTGTTGTTTTTATTATTATTTAGTTGTTTTTTGTCATTGCTTGGGCCATTTACTTTTATTTTATGTGTATTGTATTGAAAATTTGGGATGGACGATGAATTTGATGAATTGAAAGTGGCTTGCAGCCCGTTTTCTCCCATCTTCCTCCCCATCTCCTCTTCTTCTTGTTTTCTGCTGTTTATGTTCTTCTTCTATTCTTCGTCTTCTTGGTTATTCTTTCTCTGCTGGTCTGTGATTTTGTCTGTGAATGTTATGCAATTTCAATTAATTGTGGATTGATTCTTCAATTCCTTTTATCTCTCATCTCTTCCCAATTTTACAACTTTTCTTCCCCACCCAAATTCTATTTTTTCTTCATTTAACTGGTTAACACTCAGCTGACTTCAGTTGAGATCGATATTCGGCGAGTTACACTTAAGGAGGGGCTGAATTTGGAGTCCAATCATGACAAATGGTATCAGAGCAGCTACAGTACTTTGGTATCTCTTGATTGGATAGCATAATGGAAGAAATCAATCGGAAGCACAAGCTATAGATTTCGGTGAAATTATCAACGCTAAATCAGCCTCCAAAGACCAGTCCAACCATTACCCAGAAATAGTCGAGTCTTTTGAAATGCAAATGGATGATTCAGATTCTAAACTGGAAGGGAACTGGGGTTCCTGTTCTGAACCAAAAGAGAAACTGGTAAAACAAGTTAGTTCTTACGATTTGAACAAAGACAATGATTTAGTTATTGTAGTTACCAAGCGAGTGGTTGAGACGGAAACTATTGTGGAGAGTAGTTTTGAAAAGTTAGAATTTGATTTAGGTGTTGAGAAGGATGAAGAAAACTTTAGTCCAGAGAATGTAATAGTTCCGGGTAGTGATTATAAACAATTGAATGGCACTGTTACTGATATAGATAAAATAGAACATAAGAACAAAGGGATAGAAAGGTTGGTTGTTAATTGGAGGTTTGAGAGTGTGATTTGTACACCATGGGATAGTAGTAATGAGAACGATGCTCATGCTAGAGGTGAATTTAAGGAAAATGGTAGACTTCCTAAATTTGATTTCCCTCCGTTTGAGGGAGAATGACCTAGGGAATGGCAAAGGAAAGCCATGAAATATTTCCAACTTCATCAAACTCCTGATGAACTTAGATTGGGAGTTTGGAGAGATGCATTTGGAAGGAAAGCTCATATATGATTTTATGGATTCATTGTAAACCACCCTAGGGCGGATTGGAGTTTATTCTCTCAGGAACTTTGCTGGAGGTTTTCAGAAATGATAGGGGATGAAGTGGGGAAAGTGGGTGTTGAGGGTGAAAGCTCGCAGCGTCTGATATCAATTTTTTCAATGAACACCCTCTCATCAAGTTCAGATAGTGCAGTCTCTCGGATAATCAAACACGATCTTTCATGCAAAGATGACATTGAAGAGAGGACAAGCCCTCACAAGGCCATTTGTCTCTCATTAGTTCCCAATGAAATTAGAGAGAGGAGGAGCTCACTAAAAATCATTCAGCAACTGAGGATTCTTTGGAGTACAGGAAATTAATTTTAGTATGTAGTTACATTGGAAGGCAAAACCTGGAGGGGATAACCTTGGATGACACAACTGAGATTTTTATGTATGAAAAAGCCCCGAGGATATTTTTCGAGGCTAACATTTGGAGTAAATATGGGAAGCACTTTTGTTATGAGACATATCGATGCTAGTATTTTGTTTTGAGAAGACTTTATTTTGTTTTGAGAAGACTCATCTCTATTTTTGTCATTTTTGTCAGGATGGAAGTTATCAGTTCAAGGTTACATATTTGAACACAATCGAAACTTACCTACAAAGGGTATTAGGAGACGAAAATGTGTTGATTGTCAAATTTCTAGAAGAAGGCATGTGTGTCACTGACGAGGAAGAAATTCTTGTTGGTCTGAGACGTGTCCGATTTTTCGTATTCAAAGATGAGCGCAAAGGAAGAGGAAAAAGCTGCTGAATGTGCTCTAAAATGCTACTCCGTTCATTTCAAGTCTTTGTACCGTTGTAGTGAGGATGAATCTTATATTTTGTCTAGTAAAAAGATTAGTGAAGCAAGGTTCTTATTTATTCACACACACATGGTCTTGACGATAGAAAAATACATAGCCAAATTTTCATTGATCATGTTAAAGATTATAAAGCTTCAAGTTGGACTTTCTCGGCTACTGGTGGAAAATACTGAAATGAAAGATGGAGTTCTTGTGCTAGAGTTGATATTGGTAGGCTTTCAACTCCTATATATGAACCTGCAGAATTTGCAGCAAAGTATTTGAACATGAACATTATGAACAAGGTGGCTGAGAGAAACCAAGAAGATGAGATGAATGAGGCGTTTGAAGAAAATGGGTCGCCCATGTGGGCTGACCATACCCGACCCAGATTATATGAGAGTGTTATTAGATGGAGAAGTTGAGGAAGTTGAGANTCTTATGAAAATATAGAGAGAAAAATACATGTAGGTCGTGGCTTGATTTTTGTAGTATATCATCTCTAGATTGGTTCTTGGATTGTGGCTATCAAATTCCTTCATTTGTGATCGAATTTTTGACCAAGGAGTGAGTACAAAGCTGTGTAGGAGACAAGCAAACACAAGTCATGTGATTCAACCTCGTTTTGGTGGTTTCAAGTGAGTTTTACAATTTGGATTTCCGTTAGAAGCATGCAAGCGTGTTTTACATTGGTATCGGAGCCTTAGAATGTTGTTTTCTTGCTTAAGTTCATGCTGGATATGGGTAGAAATGATTAAAATGCATATATCTTGTTTTCTTCAAAAGCTTGAATATCGTTAATGGCAACTTTTGATATACTTCGTATAAATTCATGAAATTTTTACTGTATGTTCATGATATTAAGGAGAACATATCTGGAAAATTTTACTACGTTTAGATTTGTATTTTGTGAGAAAAATCGGACCCTAGTTGAGAAAATCGAAACTTCATCGCATGATAACTTCTTTCACGTTAAGTTCCACACTACCCATTTTATATGGTTGGATAGATTTTTTCTAGAGCTTTCAAATGATATGTAGAACATATTTTTGACCTTAAATTGAAGTAGTTATGGCCTACTGAAATTTTGACAGAAAACTGTTTTTTTTTTGGCGATGAACAGTACCCGCAAGGAAGATGATGAACAGTACCCCCGAGAGTAAAAAAAAAAAAATTCAGAAACATAAATTGTTGCCGTAGAGGTGAGTGATTCCAAATTCAATTTTGAGAAAATTGCATAGTGGTCCTTAAATATTCCAAATGCAATTTAAAAAAATTGCATGTTGGTCCCCACATTTTTTAAATGTTGATTATTCCAAATGCAATTTGAGAATTGCATGTTGCACATTGGTCCCAATATTATTTTTGGAAGTTTTTTATTCCAATACCAATTTGAATAGTTGTATATATATATTTTGGACCTAATAAAATTTTGAATTTTTTTTTTTTTATAAAAATCAAGAATATTTATTAAGTGGTATTTGCCTAGTGGGAACTATTTTTCTTGGCGCTCTCAATTTTTAAATGGAAAACACTCCGAAAGTATTAAAAATACCACATTTTTTATACGTTCATAAGTGATGTGGATCTTGATTAAGTTATGTGACCTATTGTGATTAGTTTTCAATCCTTGTACTTGATCAGATATGGCTGGATCAATGCGTACTTTTAGCATCCTTAGAGGAAAAGCTAGAAGAACACGGGATGTGGAACGTGTTGAAAAATTACGTGCTTATAGAAACTATGAAATGGATCCACGACATAACCTAGTACAACACATAAAATATCTCGAAGCAATGCACCGAAAAGTGATACATTTGGGACAACCTATATGTGAGGTGGAAATTATGTATCATCTAATCGGACTCTTCCTAAACATTGGCATGACGCCGCTATTGAACTTTTGGATAATTTGTCACCTCTGCGCTATCAGGATCTTGATGAGGAAATAGATTTCAAAATAATGAGAATTTTATAATTAATTTAG
>CAIGRP010095123.1:0-12630 GCA_903798385.1 Fraxinus cuspidata | reverse complement strand
AATTGTATAATTAATATTTAATATTGAAAATGAAATACCTGATTTTGAAAAGTAAAACCTTATATCTCAAATTTGAAATTGAATCTTGAAATGTCTTATTTTGTGTAATTTCCTCTTTTTTATAATTTGCCCTTAATTTTATTTATTTTGGGCTTCGGCCAAGGTAAGTAAAAAAGTTTGGTTTTATATTTTTTGCTTTGGGTTGGACTGGTGGAAACATGGGCCAGGGGCTAACATTAAAAAAAAACTTAGGTATGGGTGTGGGGATAGATGACCCCATTGTACATCTGCTCCTCAATAAGACATAAGCTATTAGCTCATACGTAAACCTTTTCTCTCATTCTCATTCTTTTTAATTTTAATATTTTCCGTTACGAAGTTTTGCATGGTAATATTATGAATGCTAGATCATTGATTTAAGGGATAATTGAAGTAGAGGTGTCTTTCTCTTTACTTGCATACGCTATCCAAACGTTAAATTTGTACCACACATACTTCCAAACATTTGAAAAAGCCACAACAAATGGACAAAATGATAGAAACCCTTAGCATTGCTAGTTGATAAAAAATCAACGATTTGATCAAATTTTGAATAATTTAATAGGGTAAAATGAAAATTTTACTGTATTTCATATTAAATAATTAAACAAAAAAAAAAGGAAAAGGATCATCATCTTCCCAATCCCACCTGCCCATCCAACTACCCACCTCACGCCAAATCTAAAATCCACCCCACTTGCCACTCCAACACTACCTCACCAACATCGTTGCCACCACAATCACCATTAGCACTACCGCAAACAACCCACGACCTCCCACTTTGAGATAGTACAAATTATTTCTTGCTCGTATTTTGTCAAGTTTATCAAACACTTAAAATAGTTATGAATGTTTAACGAAAAGAATTCAGAACTCTAAAAACAATCACAAACAATACTTGGAGCGAAGATCATGCTACATGTACATCATTATTTACATTTTGTCACGTTACAGCATACCATTGGACAATTTAGAAAATAAACAATTTTTCTTCAAATTTTTTTTTTTAAACAAAACACATCAAATGTCAAAGTAGATGTACACTTTGACAACTTTTTATCCATAAAATGGCTTTTGTCTTTCTTCATCCAAAGTCCAAACCATATTGGCTTATTGGATATTTGGATAGGCCAAATTAACTTGTAAAGTCGATTGTGATGCAATTGAATTTACATTATAAAGATCTTATCAAGTCACTTCCACTTGACAAATCCTAAACGAATTGACACGTAACACTAAAATGAGCCGGTTATCAATTTACCGACATTGTCAATCTATTGACATTTGTTTTCTTTGGATTGTACAGGGTTTGGGTGTCTAATATGCTTGTAAAATTAATTCAATAAAGCTGCACGTTTGCCGGAATTTTTAACAGAGATTGAACATGGTGTTGATGTGAAAGCGTCTTATTAGCCTGTTTTTCTACTCTTTTTTCCTTCTAATGCTAACTTGCCAAGTGTATTTTCTGTTAAAATTCTGTAAAATCTTCGTGTACTCGTAGCACTGTTCAAATTAATTATCCTCCAAAATTAACATCATGCTATTCTTTGCATTTGTCACGTGACAATATACTATTGAACAATTTAAATTTTTGACTGTTTTTTCACTCAATCAACACTTATCAACGCATATCATGTAAATCATAACGTCAAAAGAAAAATAATAATAATGTATAGCCATTTTCCAATTAAGAAAGGTAGAAAAATTAAAAAAGGTGTACTTTTATCAGTGAAGTTGTTTGGTTTTTTATACATTATATCAATAAAGACGAAATTAGAGTCACCCATTGTTCATCATGTGATAAAATTAATGAACTTGATGTAGCAACCAAAAAAAGAAGGAAAGAATACCAGTCATGCCAGTAAAAAGTGATGGGTATGTTTGTCTTTACAGCTGTGAAGTAGCAAATATGCTAAAAAAAAAAGAAATTTATAATTGGCTTCCTATTTTTCCAGTCTTAAATCGACAGTTGTAGCATGGTTGTTAACTAGACAACTCGATTATAGTTTCAAATTTTAGTAATGTTATTCAGCACACCACTGATATTAAGCACCGGTTTGATGTCAACTATATGACATTAAATAATAAATTAATTTAAATACAATGTCACATTATTCATTTCATTGACTCAGCGTGACAATCTAAACTAGTGCTAAATAGTATTATTCTTCAATTTTTTTCCGATAGGATCAACTATATTAAAGAATTTAGTTGTGATAGCTGGGAAGATACAAGGGAGCATGGACAATTGTCATCTCAAACTTCTGTTGCAAAAAAATCTCAGACACGTTGTTTTCTTATTGGCATTATCCTCAATCTCTCATTTATTGCCAGTCCAGTCATCCCACTTATGAATTTAGTCTAAAACAATAGTTAACTATGGATAATAAATGGGTAGAACAGAGTCGACTGACTTCGCTTGAAGCATGGCTTGCCAGCTCGTTTCAAGAAAGTTGGGCTCGATGAGTCGAGCCGGCTCTTGAGCCACTTGGAAGCTTGAGGCAAGTTGGTTTCCACGGGTCGCGAGCCAACTCATGTGAGCTATCTAATGGATCGTCCCACTTAACATCCCCAATGTTGAATGACTTAATATGGACAAAAAATAAAAAATTGGAAGCTGATCAATATTTATGTATTAAATAAGTGTAGCAGGAAGTTCTAAATTGACCATGACTACCATCTATTGGGAAATTGAGACAGCCCTAACATCACTTCAAAAAGCTTCATATTTCATGCTTTACCTTGCTACATTTACCCTTTGGTTTACACTTCAATTGAATAGTTTAAATTTTAAACAATTTTTCCATTCGATACAATGCAAGTGTCAACTGATGTGAAGAAATTCAGTGTACAAATGGAAATGGAAAAGTCTTTCATACCCACTCTCACGTGAAAGCATCAGACACTAAAAAAGAAGCCAAAAAGTCTCAATCATAATGTATTATATGGGACAAAATTTAATCACTTGCAATTATAATTCAACGACAAATTAATACTCGTAGAAATATGAAAAAAAAAAAAAAAGATCGTGTAAAGTGTGAAATATGAGGACTCAGTGAGTTATGGCACTGCACAACCACGTCTTGAATAGCCGAGTCGCATCCTATCCTTGTCAAACTCAAACGTGTAACCTTGTTGCATCAAATTTCCAATCACTGAAAAACCCGATGATGGTGCGACGGGCTGCAACGCCAAGCATTTAATACCATCCGCCGCGTCAATGAAGTAATTCCGAGGTGGTGGTGCGAATAATGAGCCACCGCCGAGTTTGAAACTCAGTCTGGGAAGACTCGGCCTTAACTCGTTGGATACATTGAAGCATAAATCGAATCCTAGAGTCGGTTCAACTGACCGAGGCAGCTTCACAAGCCGATCGAACGTGGCTAGTATGATGCGATAAGCCGGCTCCGTTAAGAAGGTCAAAGTCGTACCTGAGTCTACAACGGTCCCACCATTGCCCAATTCATCAATGGCCCACACCGAAGGGCTTATACGCAATTTCACATTATCAATAAACACGGTCTCGATCCCGATGTAGTAAAATGTTGGAGAAAGTGGGTTGATCAGTAGCGGTGTATAACTCAGCTTAGACCTTTTGGCGCCGCCGATTAAAAGATAGCTTGTTGGCGGAGGGGAAATAGTGTAATCCATTAAACAGTAAGAAAACTTGTGTCCAAACTCTCGGCCCAATTGAGAGAAAAAGGAAATAGGCCCACGGCCCAAGCCCATGACTCCATTAAAGCTAGGACCTGAAACACTAGGCCCAGAGTTATTGAACCCGCACCCGAAAGATAAATGCTGAAACCGCACTAGTTCACCGGAGCTGGAGTTAAACGTCGTCGTATCGTGAGAGAAGAATCCTCTGGTAACAGACCCATCGATGTAGGAGTACTCGTAGCTGCACGTGCTGTGGAGGTGAGTGTGGTTGCATTGCACGTGCTCCCTGGGGTGGGGGACGAGGTTACAGGATGGGTCAAAGCAATGGTAAGGCGAAAATGAAGTTGAGTGGCGAGGGAAGAAGGTGGCGCGTGGAGAACAATGCCTACGACAGGCGGAGCAGGTGACCCAGGTGAGGTCACTTCCAGTATCAGCAACGAGGAGAAGGCGCTGCGGAGGAGTGCCCAGATGAAGGGACACCAAGTACTGACCGGAGCCGGAGGATGCGGCGGAGGTGATGGGGAACTTAGTATGGAAATGGCGACGGCGTTGGTGAAGGGAGGAGACACGGCGGGAGTCGGCGGAGAGGGCTTCAGATGGTGCCGGAGGATAGGGGGTTTTGCGGAGCAGTGGTAGTTTTAGGTATGCAGATGAAAGATCCGGCAATGCAGCAGCAATGAGGAAGAAGAAAATCAAAAGACAAGACGATATTGATATGAAAGCCATCAGTGTCGTTGGAAGGAGAGAGAGAAACACATGCAACTGCAAAATCAAACACTGTACAGAAATGAGAGAGAGAAACAGATCTCAATAATATAAGTATGGGCTAAGGGATTATATGGTGAATTTATTATAATTTCGAAAAAATAGTTGTAAAGGTGTCCAATCTTTTACTCAAGTTGTATTCTCAACCTCAACGTTCAAGAAAGAGCAATTCCCTTTGGGCATCTGGTCGAGATTTTTGGGAGGCAAGGGCGTAGATTAATGTAACTCTATTCACAACCCCATTTACTGATTTATTTAAACTTTAAAAACATAAAAATAAGAGTGGGGGCGATAATCATGTTTTTCATCCCAGCATTAATCCCCATTAAGACAGGTCAAAGTCGAGTGTTTTGCCATCCATAATTCTATTTTTCCAATTCTTTCGATGGAAATCGTTTGCAAATACTTGTTAAAATCGAGTCCAATCTAAATTACCAATGCATCAAAAATTGTTGAAGTCAATTTAATGTTTTTAAGTAGAAATTGGAATTGGTTCAATGCTAACCGTTTCATTACAAATCCTTTCAATGCAACTCATTTCTTTAGCCCTCGTCTGGTTCTATTATTTCTAAAATGGATTTTTTTCTCTTATTTTCAATCACAATTTTTTAATAAAATAATATTAAACGTAAACCTAAAACTTTTCCTTATTTTTTTTACAATAAAGCCATGAGTACATGAGATATTTAACATAATGTGTACCGATGCTGATGTGGAAAATTGTGATTGGATTTCTCTTCCATCTTCCAATGATGTCGCGCCATGTGTTGTTTATAAGAATTTTTGTAACAAAAATATATACTTGTAGCATAATTGTATTTTTTAATCACATATTTTTCATTAAATCACTATTTCAAAATATTTTTTTGACAAAAAATGGTGCTCTAACATAATCTTAATACGGAGAGATTCATATTCCACACAAATATCTGATCGACCATTCGATATAGTAATGGTGGTCAAAATAGTCTTTTTCGTTTAATGTTAGGACCTTCATCGTTATTTTTCCCCATTTTCAAGGTAAGAGAGAGAAAATTAGATGCCTTTGTTTGTGCATAGGAATTTGTGCTGTTCTTAGTTTTGGTTTGGTGGTCAGGATCTAATGATGTTAGGGGACGACATGATAACTTGTCCGGTCTCAATTGTTTGTATAGCTTTTTTGTGGGCCTCACAGCTGGCATTTTTTTCAGATTATTTCTTTGAATTCCTTTTATTTTCTTGCATTTTTTTATTTATATATATTTTTTAAATAAAAAACTGGGTTTTGGAAAAAAATTGCTTCTTATTTTTTTCTGTTTTCTTTATTTTTTCTCTCGTCTTTTATATTTTGTTTAGTTATGTATACATATTTTTTATTTTTTTAAATTTAAATAAACAATTTAAGCCCGTGTTTGAGTCATATTTTTTTTTTTTCATTCTTATTCTTCTGCTCATTTTCAACTACACATTTTTCAATAGAATAATATTTTTCATCACATCAATAATTTTTTCTTCTTTTTCAACCATATATTCCTCATCACATTAAATAAGAAAATACATTCTTGAACTCAAAATGTGCATCAAACAAACAGGGGTTAAATAAAAGAAACGCTTTATAATGTAAAATTAGGAAGTATAAATCTATTATAATTAGTTTGGTAACTTATTTTAATTGCATGCATTAGGGTGATAGTAAGTAAATATGTTTTAACTTTCAAGGTATGTATATTATTTTAATGATCTTAGAATAATTAAGAAGATATTTAAAATATATAAACGTCTTATATATTATGCTTAGGCACACTTATGTTGATAATCTTGAAACTTGACCACGTCGCAATACCATGCTTTACACTTTTAGAACCTTAGATATTAATTATTATAACTTCATCTGCACTCAGGACTAAGCTACAATGCAAAGTATACGTATTGATAATGTCAGTGTTCTACAAAGAGTAATTAGGTGTGGAATATGTGTGGAAGAAAAATTTCGAACTTTACCAATTTAAGCGAGTCTAGACGTAAAAAATACGTTTTTTATTTTTAATATTACTTAAAATATTTAATTATTTTAAAAATTATTTAATAATTAAAATAATACATATTAAATATCTAAAATTATAAAATACTATATTTATTTAATAATTCCTATCATTAGTCAAATATACAATTTTTCAAGTTTTCGAAATACAAAAAATAAAATATTTTTCATATTTTCAATTTTCAACTAAACAAATCATATTTAATAAATTTATAGGAATTTCATACATACTTTTAGAATTTGCAACAAACTAACGAGTCTCAATATCATAATTACATAATATAAATAACAACATAACTTAAGTTTTATTTAACTATTTAGATAAAGTCATTTTTAACTTTTATAAAGATAAAATCTTTTAAAAATTTAAAATTAAAGTTAATGAAAAGTTTTTTTATGAAAAAAAAATTAATAAGCTAAAGTCAAATAAAAGACTTTTTTAAAAATGAAAAAAGCTAATAAAGAGCCCCTAAGGAAGACGAAAAAGAGAAATGAAATCATTCAATCGCTTAGGAATTGGAGAAAAGAAAATTTCTAAATGCAAAATGAGACATTTTGTCTGAGTTTCGAATCTAGGCGAGCTTTATAGAAAACTGGCTAATATTATGCATGACTCATGTTCTTTGAACAAATTATTAGTGTGGATGGTTGAATGTCACTAGTACCAAGTTCATTTACAACAAACAAGCTGTAAACTCATGCAAGACTCAGTATACAACTTTCTGACTTTTCATAGATCTTTGCATGGACATGATTTATGAATACCTGCATCTGCATTTAAAAGTAACATGTGAGTAGTCGACAATATCAAATATTATTTGCTGTCTTCATTGTTGAAAACAAATAGAATTCAAAATAGAGTCGGTGATTAAAACGCTCATCTTAGGTTCAACAAGAAACAAAAAACTGGAAAGAAAGGAAAAATAAAAAATAAATGACATCTCAATTAGATGATCAAAAGAAGTACCAACACAACATGTGCTTCAAGTTTGCAGTTTATTTTTTAAAATCAATAAGAATTATGAAATTGTTAGGCTTGGTGAATTAGATCGGCGCAAATCATGTCGAGCTGTAAACTTATTTACATTGATCGGAGGCAGGGTGATCGAGGTGAGGCGTAAAGAAGGCATGCATATAAAAAAAATGTGAAAAGATGATAGACCCTATTTTTTGACTGCCCATAATCCGAGATGGGGCAAAAGACTTGACTAGTGCGACGTAAGCATCAAAAAGAGCGATTAATGCGAGCCTACGCGTAAAAAAGCATGCGACTTTTACTTTTTAAGTAAAATTAAATATAGAGCAATTGATGAAAAATTTATGCAGCTAAAAAGATTCATAATGACAAGAATATGCAAAAGTTAATTACGAAGCAGAAGCTTGAATTTTGTACCGAGTAGGTCAGGATGAACTCCAAGCTGGATGGGACTTGGGAGTTTTCAGTGTAAATCCATCGTGGACTTGAGGGGGGAGACTATTGCCGTTGGCCCAATTTAGTTTTTCTTTTTAATTAAATGGATCCATCCCATAATGTACAAAATTGGTTCAGCCCAATATAGATTGTTGGATTATCTCTTGATTTGGAATAAATATTGAGAAGAAAACATTGTATTCTATTTTGGTGATAATGGAATTGTCAGTTTGTCCCATCGATTTTTTCTTTGTCACGACATCGAATCATTTTCGGTGTTATCTTGTTCCTTTATTAATTTATTATAAGTGTAGTTTCTATACTTATTCAAGATCCTAAATCATGATATTTTATTTTATTTTTGGATAAAATTCTACCTAATTTATGTTATATTATATTTTGTAGGTAAAATTTATATTTAATGAAGAATTAGAAAAAAGAATATAAATGTGATGAAATATGACAAAATTCGAAGATGAAATCTTGACGAGAAAAAATACATTAAATAGGTTACCTACACACAGAAACAGGGAGAGGGGAGACGCAAAGGAAAAAGACAAAAAAAGGGGCACAGAAGTAAAGTCAAAGAAAACGGCTGCTGGAGGATAAGCCCAAAAATGCAGAGAGAAGAAAGAGGCTGCCAGAGAGAGGAGAAGAAAAGAAAAGAAAAGAAAAAAGAGGGAAGAGAGAGAAAAGATAAGGGAAGAAAGAAAGAAAGAAAAGAGCAAAAAGAGAGTTAGGGTCCGTTTGATTGTAAGGGTGAAAAATGGATGGAAAGAAAATAAATTGCAAAGAAAATAATTGCTTAGAATTTGTTTTCCAGGAAATTGTTAATTAAGTGTGTTTGATTTGTATAATTTTTTACTTGAAAAATTTTAAAATTTTGGAATTTTTTGTGTTCGTTTAACTTTGTTTTATATGAAAATTGTCCATTAAAGTGATAATTTTTTTCACAATTGATTATAAAATTTGTTTCTATTGCCAAAAAGTTAAAAAAAAAATATTTGCAAGAAAATTATTTTTTCATCAAAGTTTAGTGTTCGTTTGACTTTGTTTTATATGAAAATTGTTTATTAAAATGAATTTTTTTTTTCAATTGGTTATAAAATTTGTTACAATTTCCAACAAAAAAATAAAAAAAATGAAAAAATAAAAAAATAAATAAAAGGTGGAATCGGTGGTGGGAAAACCAATTCCACAATATTGAAGAAAATATGCATGTGTGGAGTGNTTGACTTTGTTTTATATGAAAATTGTTTATTAAAATGAATTTTTTTTTTCAATTGGTTATAAAATTTGTTACAATTTCCAACAAAAAAATAAAAAAAATGAAAAAATAAAAAAATAAATAAAAGGTGGAATCGGTGGTGGGAAAACCAATTCCACAATATTGAAGAAAATATGCATGTGTGGAGTGGAGTGAGAAAAACTTTCATATGCCAAAAAATGACTGTCAAACAAGCCCAAGTATGAAAAATGGAAATTATTTTCCATTTTCCATGGAAATTCATGGCTATCAAACATAGCACGTATACACGGGCGGGAAAGGAGGCGGCTAAAATATAAATCTCACGTTTCGTCAATTTTTGGTGTTATCGTTATACTTTTGCGCATTTTTATTTTTACAGTATGAATAACTAATTTTTATATCAGGAAAAACAATGTAGTCGACTTATAATCCTTTATTTTTCTATTCAAGATTTATGTGATTTATTTATTTATGTGTTGATTTTATTATGAGTTTAATGCATTAAATTACCTGATCAATAATTTGATGATTATAATTTTGTCAACTACGAGTTAGAAAAATTANAAAAACAATGTAGTCGACTTATAATCCTTTATTTTTCTATTCAAGATTTATGTGATTTATTCTTATATGTGTTGGTTTTACTATGAATTTAATGTATTGAATTACTTGATCACTAATTTGATGATTATATGAGTATCTTACAAATTGAAATGTGAGTTTAAGATTTAGACAATATAGTAAAATTCGATAAATTAGTATAACATGTAAAGATACTATACTAATTATTGCGGTCATAATATGAATTCTTAGAACTAGTGTTTCATTTAATTAAGATTGATTCACAAAGAGATATATAATTTAATTAGTTAAATAAGCTCAATAAGAATTCAAGAGGTAAATTGAATACAATTGAAGAATTCAATCAAACACTACATTAGGTTATGAATCTTGAATTAAGAATTAAGGTGATCAATAGATAAAATTGTTATGCCCCTAATATTCATCACATATTTGAATATTTAATTATTCGTTATTTGCAATCTTTTTATATTTTCGATTAGTTAAAAGTAGTTAGGAAAAATAATCACTACTATCATAATTATTTACTTGCTTTTGTCAAATAAGAGCTAAAAAAAATTTGATTAAGTCCTGTAGTATAGTTTTCGTGGGAACGATATCCGGACTCAAAGATCCACTATACTGCTTGTTACGATATCATATACTTGCACTATAAAAAACGCATAACTTTTTTGTGCCGCTGCCAGGGACTATTTACTTTCAGACTTAATTTAATTTATTTTTAATTATTATTTGATTTGATTTGCTTTTATTTTATTACAAAAAAAAATGTTCGTTGTATGCTCCGTACCCAATGCGATGATCTTGAATCATTTGACTCGGGAGATAAAACGTACTTTAAGACGAAGACGCAAGGAACACAAACAAAAACAACAACATCAAATAGCTGACAATCAAAATATTTCTATTCTTATTCAACCAATTGGACAAGTGGTCGCAAGAGTAGCGGTGCCACCGGATTAGCAGCAGGAGCAAAGGGAAATAAACGAAGGAGACTTATCAGTTTCAATGTTCTTGACGCCAATAGCCGCGCCTACGCGCACCAGTTCAGTATTGTGTATCCAGATTTCGGGATAAATAATTTTCAGATAAGGGAAGAGTTGATCAATTTGATGTGCAACACTCTCCAATTCTACGGGCTACCTCATGAAAATTCGGACGCACATATCTTCAGATTTCTCATAAATTGTCAGAACTTCCATGCTCTGGAGGTTAATGAAGACACTATTAAGTTGCGATTATTTCCATATACACAGAGAGATGCTGGATTGGAGTGGTTAGACGCTGAACCTCATGGAAGCATTACTACATGGGAAGAATTGACCAGAAAATTCTGTAACAAATTCTTTCCACCGGTAAAAGTAGCTAAAATGAGATTGAAAATTCAAAATTTTCAACAGAAAGATGGAGACAGGTATCACAAGGTATGGAACAGATTTAAAGAACTGATGCGAAAATATCCAAATCATGGAATCACAATAGGTAATCAAGTGCAATATTTCTACACCGGATTCTCACCACTGTCAAAATTTCAGGTAGATTCCTCTGCTGGTGGATCGATAATAGGAAAATTAGTACAACAAACCATGAATTTATTTGAGTTAATTGCCAATACACATTCAATGTTTTCATTAGAAATAGTGGTACCACCAAGAGCATATGAGATGTATGAATTAGCACAACATCTACCGACACGTAGATAACAGCTTTGACAAAGTAAGTAGAGCTATTGGTAAAATCACAAACGAGAGGGGCACATGTAGTGATGGGTGGTACATCATATAAAAAATTGTGGAGCTAACCATTTGATAGAAAATTGTATATCTATGGGCTTTCCTAAGGAATAAGTCAACTTCATTCAAAATGGGTTCCCAATTTTAACCCATATTCGCAAATGTATAATCCCGGATAGAGACAGCACTCGAATTTCAGATGGTTAGATAATCAACAAAGGAATAGTTCAAATAATACCCACTAGGAGAACAAACCAAGTCTGGGGGAGATGTTTCATCAATATGGAAAATAGACAATATTACAACATATTGATACTAATTTTTAAAATCAACAAGCATCCATCAAGAAGTTGAAGACACAAATTGGTCATATAGCTCAACAATTTGCAGAACGTCCACAGGGATCATTGCCAAGCAATACAATGACAAATCCTAAAAAGCAAGTGATGGCAATAAGACTAGTAGAAAACGATCCACCCAGGGCTCCTGTAAAAGTTAAAGTATATATATCTCAACTTCCATTCACCCAAAGATTTCGAAAAAACTCATGGAGGAAAATATTCATGCTATAACTACAAGGAGTGGGGTATAATTACCAGAGATTACTGTAAAACGACAAGAAAGAAAAGATGATCAGGAAGATGTTGATGAAACTATAATAGAGGAAAAATCCGCACCTGCCTCAGTTAAGAGTAAAGAAAGTACAAAAGTATCAACTATCAAGGCACCAAGTCTAGTCAAAACTTACGTGTCTCCCATTCCTTTTCCTCAGAGACCCAAGGAGAACAAACAAGACAAAAAATTTCTTAATGTTCTAAAGAAGCTCCATATCAATATTCCGTTGATTGATGAGATATTACAAATTTCAAGCTGCACAAAACTAACGGTTTCTATGAATTTGGATTGGAACTGTGATTTTTTATAATGTTTGGTACATATGGTGGCACAAATGAAAGGTTTGGACAAAATCTGCATAAAGGTAAAATGTTTGGTACCGTAATTGCAATTTTTCCTAATATTAACTAATGTATAAAAATTTTGACTACTTTTGTTAACAATGTTGATTTTTTAAGATAAAACTCTTAATTTTAATGTGAGAGTCTATTAAGCTTAAATAAGTAATTCGATCTGGCAAAGAGTCAAAGTAACCACATAAATTTTTAAATTAGCGTTC
>CAIGRP010095118.1:0-49181 GCA_903798385.1 Fraxinus cuspidata | reverse complement strand
TTCAAGAGATCCATTTTTTGTATCACCTGGGAAAAGGCTCTTCATTCTTGGGGTAGGGAGTGTTAAGAGATAGAATCCCACGTCGAATAAAGATGTAAACATAAATCAACTTATAAAGAATTGAGTTACTCATTTTAATAAGGTTGACCTTTTAAGATGGAACCCCAAATCTTAACATGATATCAGAGTCCATTAAGCTCTAATGAGCAATTCGATCCGGTTAAAACTCCAAAANTGAATCTGTAGCTGTAAAAATGAAAATTCTAGAAAGAAAAGAGCAAGTCAAGAATTAGGGTGGGTTAACATGGACCCCAAATCTTAACATGGTATCAGACCTCTAACGAGCAATTCGGTCCGGTTAAGACTCCAAAAGTGAACATACAGATTTTAAGATTGGTCTGCTCAAACGAGCCACCATCTTGCGGGGGCATGTTAAAGGATAGAATCCCACATTGAATAGAGATGTAAACATAAACCAATTTATAAAGAATTGAGTTACTCCTCCTAATAAGGTTGACATTTTAAGATGGAACTTCAAATCTTAACAGGGAGAAGAGAGCTACTAAAATAAAGTTCAATATCTATCTGAGGGGAAAAGACAGTTTTTATTTCAAACATTTTCCTCAGTGAAGTATATTTGCCATTCCAGGAGGCCAAGAACAAGATTTCTATCAACATAACCCCATAGAAGCCTGCATAAAGTCTTGAATCGTATTAACGTTTCTCCACAAACAACATTCCATACCCGTTACCGTATGAGAGGCCGTAAAATCCTATATCTCAGTGCTGTTCTGTCTTTCGCACAGTGGCTAAATCTAAAGTTGAACCATAAGTTCTGTACAGCGACTCGGCTAACAAACCACCCCTTTCATCAACATTTGGCATCCGCTCTACCGTAGGAGCAGTAAGCTTATCGTTACTGATCACCCTTGCAGTAATAACTTGCAGATGATACAAACCAAAATTTGTTATGCACACTTTAATAACCTGATCACCCTTAGGAGCCTGAGGTATTCCCCTGTACTTGAAATATCCTAAGAGATGGTTCTTTTCAACTGATGTCTCATTACCCTCGTAGACGAATATTAATGCCTCTGTTTGATTATCATGCAATGTTGTCAACAACAAGTCTTCACTTGCAGGTAATTCAGTATTTTTGGGCATAATAGGTATGAAATTGTTTCCATCTGCTCGAATACCAAAACTCATTGGAGTTTTTTTAGTCCATGACAAGTCCAAAATCCCTGAAGGATTTTGTACACCAGAAGTCACTGCACCTTCAAGTGCTGCCCCGCACACTGCAGCCTCTAGCGGGTTCATTCCCAAGTAAAGTTCTTTTCTAAATATATCAATAACCATTTTCTGTATCTTCGGGATATTTGAGCAACCACCAACAAGAATCACGTCATCTACTTTGTCAGCTTCTATCTCTGCATCATGTAAACAGTGGTTGATCAGACTAGCGCATTTTTCAAACACGTTCTTGTTGATTTCCTCGAATTCCTTTCTATCGAGGACCTTGAACATTTTACTTCCATTTTCAAAGTTGACATCAATTTCGGCACTAGTTTCGATTGAAAGCTTGTGGATGGCATCCTGGGTGGAAATTCGCATTTTCCGTATTTCATTAATACTGTGCCTTGAGAAGTATCTATTCATATCAGGTAAGAGGTGACGCATCGTATTTTGGAGTATGTCCTCCCCTCCTAAGGTACCTCCGGCCAAGCCCCGTGTCCGGCAAACTCCTCCTGTTACGGTCACGACAGCTACATCACAAAATCCAGCACCCATATTAAAAATAAGTACAATCTTTTCACTTCCGCTGCCCATGTTGTCGTGCACATTCTGCTTCTGCTGCTGTGCATATAACATTGCAACAGCAGTCGGTTCAGGAATCAAGCTTAGAACACTAAGTCCAAGCGTATGACATGCCTTTGTAATTATTCTCAATTGGAGTCGGTTAAATGATACAGGGACTGTCAAGACTACTTTTTCTATTGGATGCTGGAGCTGGGTTTCAGCCATGAATTTTAGTTCCCCAATTAATATTTCAAGACCTTCTTCAATATTAATAAACTTCCACATCTTATTCACTAATGCAGCAAACAATAGTCTTGCGCCAATTTTTAAGTTATGTACTGGAAATGGAAGGTTTATGCCAAAATGAACAGCAGGGTCCATGTCGTGTCTACCAATTAGACGTTTCATGTTGAAAATGGAAAACATCTCGTACACATTAGCCGGGGGATTGTTTCTGAGGATCTCCACCTGAGAGCCATTCCAAACTGCCACAGTACACTGAGAGGTACCGATATTGATTCCAATTGCAATTTCTGGTGAAGTTCCAATTGCAGGAGGTTCAATATCAAATGCTACGCGGTATTCTTGTTCATCCATTCCCAATCTTCCAAAGGAACAGCTTTACTAACTTCACAATAAAATACGGATTAAAAAACAAAGTTAAGTTATCGATTGTTAAATTTTGTCTATCGAAAATCTGCACTTCACTTAAATCAAACATAACCAAGAAAGTTAGGGAGATCTAATTTACATTACATTCATAGCTTAATTTTAAAATTGCACAGGCTTTCTTATAAAAACCCAAATCCTTTCATTTGACAAAAATAGAAGACTAAATAGGATATAGTTAAGTGCAATATACTTTCAGGGGAGAAATCCAACATAAATATTATTCAGGATAAATATGAACTCCTCTGAATGTAACAAGGTTCTTAAATTCAAGAATAGACTACATATGAATTGCATAACATGTACATGAATAAACATAGAACCATTCAAGAATCAAGAAACACGAAAATTCACATTCTAACTAAGAATTAAATCTAATAGCTCATCATACTTCACATATCATCATGGGGCATCGTACAGTGAAAAGAGGCAAGAAAGATATGAAAAGTCAAATATATAGGAACAATCCCATTAGAATTAAATGCTAAAAGGTGGAAGAAAATGATGGAAAAAAAATTAGTATTAATACTGAAGAAAATTAGTACTGTGGATTATTAAAAAAAAAAAAAAAACCCCAGAGAAATTACTTGCAATGAGGTATTGAAGATTAAGTGATCATAGCAAATGCGAAATTATAATGATAAAAGGGATACAAAACTTGCAATGAAGAAAGCATACTTACTGGAGAGAATGTTGTGAAGAGAATGAGAGAAAACTCACCTTTTCTTGACGAACAGAGAGAAAGAGACGAGCGAAGGGAAAGTAAGAAAAATCTTGAAGGAGTGAAGGGAATTGGACGGTGTGTTAATACTGATTGTACGGAGGAGCATAAATTGGTTTTTAGCGCGGGAGGCACAGAATTTAGTTAAAATGAATTGATGTTCTGTTAAGTCTGTTTTAAAGAATGGTTATTCTAAGGGTAAAATGGAGGGTTTATTTATAGAGTAATGTCATTAAAGAAATATATGATATATGGACACTAGATGTTCAACACGTATCAAATACAAGAGATCTACTATTTGTATAAGGTGAATCACTATGTACCAATGTACTTTTTTGGCAATGTCCAATGCAATGTTGCCACACTGCATTTGGACTATGTACATAGCGAATCATCATATACAAATAGCCTTATTGTAAATACTATTTTCATTCCATAAAGATAGATTTGATTTCTTTTCTTTTTGTCCTAAATAGTAGACCACGGTTGACAGCTATAATAGTCGTTCTACGTGACATCGTATGTGACCGTTTTTTTTTTTTTTTGAGATATTAATTTCTATAATTTTGTTACTTCAAATAATAAGTGAATGCTTCAGATAACAAGCATGTAAGGTGACTAATTTAGTCGCTCATTATGCATAACATTGCTCATTCCTTATTGAAAAAATTATATATTTTTTTCTTTTTTAATATACCCCTATAATTACCTTGTTATCAACAAATAACCTAATCTTAGCCCCCTGCTTGGCCTCCATTCAATTATAGTTTATTTTTATATCTCTTCTTATCAACTACATATTTTTTTTATAAAATAATATTACACATAAATTAAAAACATTTTCTTATTTTTTTTAACCACACATTCTCCAAAAATTATTATTCCTCTCATTATAATATGAAATAATGGGGGCCAAACGGGCATTATTTAAACAATTATTTAATGTAATGATTTATTAGGAAAAATATCAGAAAATTTTTATGTATTCTCAACTATATTAGTTATATGTATTTTTTAATTTGTTTAAAAATTGAAACAAGTCTTTTAGCCTCTGTTTGAACAACATTCGTATTTTCATTTTTATTATTCTACTCATTTTCAACCACACATTATTCAATAAAATAATATTTTACATCATATCAATAACTTTTTCTTTTTTTTTCAACCACACATTCTTCATCAATCTACTATTCCAAAATACATTATTCTAAAATAATGTGGCTCAAACACATTAATGAGACTAAATTAGTAGCATTATTCTGGTTTATATACTACCGAAGCATATTTATGATTTAGAAGTAGAGCAATTTTACCTATTTCCTGGTTGCTGCACAAATTAGAAAATCTGCCCATCCTTGTCTTTGATTGAGTTTTCGATCTTTGAACCTCGAGAATTAGCTGTTGTTTAAGTATTGAAAATGTAGCGAAATTTGTGCCCGTAATTATTTAGAAGGGGAAAAAAAAGATGTTTTTAAACTCTTTGGGGAACATAATAATTTATATCCCAACTAGCTATAATGAATCGCAAAATTGGTCTCTTATTCACAGTGGACATGAGATCATGATTGGTAATGAATCGTCGTTAATTTGCCAATTATGCGAATCTTATAGTTTTTTGTTTTGTACTTTTTTTTCTCTCTTTTGATGATAACTAAGCTTCTTAAAGTTTGTTTGAAGAAATTCATATTTTATGGTCCTAACAAAATGTTGCTTTCTACATGAGAATTCCCATTTGAAGGGGGAACAAATCACTGTGTTGTTGGTTGATACCTATTTTTAGGTGATACTTTACTCTCTTTTTTAACTTCGTGCTTGTGTTATTTGACATCAACCAACTTTTAGGTGATACTTTACTCTCTTTTTTTAACTTCGTGATTGAGTTATTTGATTTTTATCGAACAAATGTGTCTAATAGAAAATATGCATTGGGTCTGAAACTTAAGAAAAAGAGGAGAATAGATAGATCCAATCTATAAAGGAGCTCTTGAATAATATACCATGATAAGAAAAATTTAAATGATGAAAGTAGGAAAGAATTGAACACAAAACTCTAAATGAATTAGGAGATAAGGAAGTGTTAAGGCAGTTAGGTTTTCAAGTTACTAGCAGAAGGCAGTAACGATTCTAGAATATAGACTGAAGCTAACTGCCTACCATTGCAAGATTAGAGAAATTTTGAATTTTATGTAATTAGTAAGAACTTTCATTTTGTTAGTTTTTTTAATGATTACTTTTTGTTTCTCCCATAATGTATAGTAAGACAGTTACATTCTTGTTAAGAGTTTATCCTTTTGTTTCTCCCATAATGTATAGTAAGACATTTACATTCTTGTTAAGAGTTTATCCTTTTTATACTTGGAAATCTAGCTCTTTTTCTTTTTTTAATGAATCGACAAAATATTACGATAGAATAAGTTTTACTTATTTACAAAACAAGCATTTACATAAAATTGTCTTGAAATTGGTAGACTCCAAGTACATAATCTAGCGCCTGTTTGTTGCATATTTTAGTATATTTTGATAAAAGTTGATGAAATGTGTGGTTAAAATTAATTGTTGAATTTGACATGAGATTAAAATCAGATTTTAATTTGTACCAAATAGGAGCTTAATATTATGACCTTTCGTATCAAGGCAAAGTTACTAACTTTCAAACTTTTCAAGTTACAAACTGGAACCTAAAATAGCACCATAACTCTCACAATCTCTAAGTACAAATAGATGCAAACATCATATAATTGAGGTACTATGTGTTGAAAATTATAAACATAATTATATTCCACTTATAGCAATTAATTTAAAGAAAGAAAATAAACACTCAATATGAGATTACGTCAGCTCTCGTCGCTGCAATAATTCACTATGATAAAAAAAGATTTACAAGAGAAAAATGCATACATATCTTCTGTAACCTCTATTTCTCTCATTTTTAATGATAATAATAAAGTTTAAAGACTATCCTTATTTATAAGATAAATTAGGGCAAAATCAAATATTACAAGAACTCCAATTCGTTAATAAATTTTACAAAAATACAAATTCATGAATAATCCATAATTAAATTAAGTTCTGCAATAAGTAAGATCTATATGAAGACCTCACCTCGGTGAGATCAATTTGCAATCAGCTTTGTAAAGTGGCAATAATTAGACTCCACAACTTAACATTATGACTCTAGAACGTAGCCAAATCAAGTCCCCAATCATGAGAGTCCTATAACAAAATGAAGAGGTAGAAAAATGTAAAATATCAACTTTGGCAGATTGAGAATCTTGATGTCTTATAATTTTGTGTTGAGTTTCTATAAATTTAGCATACCATAACTTAGGTACTGACCCATAAAAAAAAATCATCTTCATACCCTTAACTTCTACATTACAGCATTAGTGTTTGTAAGATTCGAACTGTGCGCTTCTAGAATTTGTGTTGAAGTTGTGTTTATGGTAATTGTAACTTTATTTTTAACTGGATTGAGACACGTGGTTACATGTTGGCCGTTGATCTTTGGCTTTTGGATGGTTCTATTATTAGTGTTGTTTCAATTGACACTCGTTTGAGGGTTTTCATTCTGGCTGAGTGCTATGGTTTTGAAGGAAGTTATCTGGTGTGTCTGGGGTTCTCTCTTATCTTCTTCTTCTTCTTTTTAACTGGATTGAGACACGTGGTTACATGTTGGCCGTTGATCTTTGGCTTTTGGATGGTTCTATTATTAGTGTTGTTTCAATTGACACTCGTTTGAGGGTTTTCATTCTGGCTGAGTGCTATGATTTTGAAGGAAGTTATCTGGTGTGTCTGGGGTTCTCTCTTATCTTCTTCTTCTTCTCCTCCTCCCCCTCCTCCTCTCCTCTTAAATTCCCTATTTAAGACTTACGATATGTAATCTTTAGACCTCGTTTTGTGATATTCTGAGTGAATATTTGTAAGAGAGTTTGAGTCCTCTTGAGTTACTATTTTTCCAGTGGATTTGAGAAGATATTTGTACTATCTCGTTGTTTTGATTAAACAGTTGTAACCTTTCATTGCCATTTTGGGCTATATAGTGGAATCAAGCATAATCCAATTTATTGGATGCTCAATGGGGCATATAAGCGTTTCTGCCCTTTTATATTCTGGGAGATCATTTTATTGTTGCTTCTCAATGTTAATATCGTGTGTTCCTGGCCCTACAATGGCATCAGAGCCATTATTGAGTAGTAAGATGCTTGAATCTTGGAGAATCTAGTTTATCTACAACAGATCTGAATTTTTTGGAGAAGAAAACGAGTTTTCTAAACTCGTTGGGTGAGATCTTTCTAAATTTCTATAAAGTTCACTTTCCAAAAATTTGGGTTTCTTGATTTTTTTTCCTTGATTTACCATACACAACTCTCTTAAGATTAATCTTTGTCCAAATGCTCCCACGAGGCCTTGGGAATCTGAGATAAATCAAGTATAGGTGTGTACCTAGAGGATCTTTGAAACATAGCTTTGTGATCTTTGTTATCGTATTTTCTTTTAAGTCTTGACCTGCATATTCTCCGTGTGTGCTTGAAATTTGTAAATCTTGTTTTACTAAGCGATAACTGTGATTTATGAGTGACACCAATCTGTACTCTTAATGTTCTTTGCAAATTTATAAAACTTTTCTACGATTTGTGAGTCATACTTGTTTGTAACATGGCTTTTGCTAAGTTTGAATTTAATCAATTTGATATAAAAGGTGATTTCAATATGTGGAGTCAAAAAATGAAGGCAATTTTAATGCAAATGAAATGCGTTAGGGCTTTAGATATAGCTGACCTGGTGATTTACTTCCTGCAAAGAAAATTGAACTTGAAAAAGTTGTTTGGAGTACTATTTACTTGTACTTAGTTGAAAACGTGATAAGAAGTATTGGCGAAACAAAATCTAATTCTGAATTGTGGACTAAATTTCATACTAAATATGTGACAAAAACTACTCTGAATAAGTGTTTTTTGTTAAAACATTTATTTTCTTTCAAAATGGATCCATCGGTTGATTTGAATGAAAATTTAAACAAATTTACAAAACTTACCCAAGACTTGGCCAACAGTGATGAAAAACTTTAAAAATACCAAATAGTTGTAGCTTGGTAAACTCTATTAGTGGCAAATATAAAGACATCAATGTTGCTCTAGAGTATGGTAGGGCAGAACTTACTACTTATATTATAATAAATTCTCTAAGAAATAAGGCTCTAGAGATGAAAGTTTATTCTAGTAATAGTCAAAATGGAGATAATTTGTTAGTCAAAGGGAAAGTTTTTGGTAAATCAAATTATCACTCTAAGTCTTTTATTGAAAATAAAAATAAATTCAGTGATAAGAATAAGTCCAAACATAAGGCTAAAGGTAAGAAGTGTTATTAATGTGGGAAGTTGGGTCATTTTCTTAAAAAATATTTTAAGAACAAAAATGATTCAAAAGAAGAAGTTTGATGATGGGAGTAATACATTAGTGTATAATAAAGCTAAATCTGAAACTAGTCTAGTCCTTGATAATGTGAAAAAGCAACTTAGTGATGAATTGATACTTGACTCAAGTTGTTCCTTCCATATGTGCCCAAATAAAAACTTTTTTCTTGAGTGAGAAAAAACTGCTGGAGGGCAAGTTATAATGAGAAATAATATTAGCTGTAAAGTTAGAGGGATAGGCTCCATAAAATTGTTATTGGATAATGGTAATGTTTTGTTCCTAAAAGGAACTAGGTATGTTCCTGATTTGAAGAACAATCTGGTGTCCTTAACTATGTTAGATGGTATGGAGTTTAACATAAATTTGGATCAAAGACATATTAAAATTCTTAGGGGCAGTGATTTAATCATTATCACCCCTAAGAGACATGACCTCTTAACTGCTTCTACTGTATCCGAAAACTTTAAAACTTGCAAAATTATGGCATGATAGGCTTGGTCATATTGGCAAAAAGAGTTTGAATTCTTTACATTCAAAAGGAGTTTTTTGAAAACTAAATATTGGTGATTCTGGTTATTGTGAATAATGTGTTATAGAAAAACATGTCAAACTACATTTTTCAACTGGAATTCATAAATCCAAACAAATATTGGAATATTTACACGCTGATTTGTGGGGTCCGCTACTCTGTGCATTTTATCTGGTTCTAGATATTATTTACTGAATGATTTTTCAAGAAAAATTTAGGTTTTTTTATTAAAAAAATAAAGATGAAACATTTTTTGTTTTTGAAGATTGGAAAACTCAAATCTAAAATCAAACTGATCATAAAATAAAAATTTAAGGATTGACAATGACTTGGAATTTTACAATCATGAATTCAATAGTTTTTGTAGAGAACATAGTATTTTGAGGCATAAAACTGTCACATATACTACTCAACAAAATGAAATGGTTGAAAGAATGAATAAGACTCTATTAAACAAAGATAAATGTATGGTTTTGAGTTCTAGTTTGCCTAAATTATTTTGAGGTGAAGTTCTTAAAACTGTTGCATATCTTGTTAATAGAAGTCCTGTCAAAGCTTTAAATTATGAAGTATTTAAATCGGTTTGGTCTAATAGTTCTGTGAATTATTCCTACCTAAAAGTATTTGGTTGTGCTGCATATGCTTGTCAAAATACTGGAAAATTAGAACCTAGATCACTTAAATTGTTTTCATGAGTTATGATGAACATGATAAAGGCTACATATTATGGGTAAAATGTGAAAATGGGTATGGAGTCATTGTTAGAAAAGATGTTATTTTCAATTAATCTTTAATGTTATGTTTAGGAGGAAAAAAATTTACTGACTAATAAAGATGTATAAGTTGAGGTGGAGCCTTCTCAATTGAGCAAGATACTTCTATACCTGTAGTAGATGAAACTGGTCTTGAAGAAAATTTCTCTATACCTAAAACTAAAAATGATCAAGAAGTTGATCAATTTGATCCGCCTACTCTTCCATTTGATGAGTATCAACTCAGAAGAGATAGAGAGAGGAGGCATATCAGACCTCCTACTAGATTTGACAATGATGATCTTGTTTCCCTTTTCATTTACCAAGAATAGTTTGAAAATGATCCAAACTTCTATAATAATGCCATTAAGTGTAAAGAAAGTAAAAACTGGATAGCGGCCATGGGAGATGAAATGTCTTCATTTCTTAAAAACAAAACTTGGGAACTTGTTAATAGGCCTAAAGGGTAAAAATTGATGGACTGTAAATGGATCTATAAAGTAAAACAAGGAGGAGGAGATGGTAAAAACGTCAAATATAAAGCTAGACTTGTTACAAAATGTTTTACTCAAAACGAAGGTTTTGATTACACTGAAATTTTTTCTCATGTTGTGAGATATATTACTGTTAGATGCTTGATTGTGCTTGTTGCTCAATTTAAATGAGAACTTGATTAATTAGATGTTGAAACTGCTTTCTCGAATGGTGAGCTGATGAAATAATTTGCATGAGACATCCCGTTGGTTTTGAAATAAGATATCCTGATAATACTATTTGTCTATTAAAGAGATTCTTATATGGTTTAAAAGAGCACTTAGACATTGACACAAAAGATATGATACATTTCTTTTTTCTATAGCTTGGTTTTTAAAGGAGTCAATATGACACATGTTTATACTGTAAAGGTGATGGAGGTAAAAATTATTTGTATCTAGTTCTTTATGTGGATGATACTCTGCTTGTCAGTTGTGATATGTTTGAGATTGATAATATTAAATTGAGATCTAAATTTGAAATGAAGGATCATGGTTCTGCTAAAAAGATATTAGGCATGCAGATTTGGAGAAATAAAGAAATAGACTTGCTATTCTTGAATCAACATGATTATGTGGTTAAAGTTTTGGAAAAATTTAACATGCAAGATTGTAAACCTGTAACATTACCTCTTGCTAATCATTTTAAGCTATCTTCTAAATATTTCCCTAAATCTGAAGATGAATATGCTAGGATGTCTAAAGTTCCTTATGCAAATGCTATTGGTTATGTCATGTATTTGATGATTTGTACTAGACCTAAAATCTTGCATTTAGTATTAGCATGTTAAGCCAATTTATGAGTAACCCTGGGGAAGAACACTGAAATGCTTTATGAGTACACCTAACTTATGTTTAATATTTAAATCAAGTAAAGATGGTTTAACTTTAAAAGGGATATACATATTCTGATTTTGTTGGAGATATAGATAATAGGAGATCAATTCCATCCTATTTTTATACTTTATGTGGAACAACTATTATCTGGAAATCACAACTTCAAAAAGTTGTTGTTCTATCTTCTACAGAAGCAAAATATATTGCTGCTACTAATACTATAAAAGATGGAATGTGGTTAAATGCTTTATTATCTGAACTTAACTCTGTTGTTAATATGCTATACTGTTTTCAGATAATCAAAGTGTTATTCATCTTAGCAAAAATTCTATGTTTCATGATAAAAAAAAGCATATTGATGTTAAATATCATTTTATAAGAGATGTTATTTCAAAAGAAATTCTCATAATTGGTAAAGTTACAACTCAGCTTAATCTATCTTATATGGATACAAAAGTGATTTCTTTAAATAAATTTGTTAATTGCTTGAAATTTATTTATGTTGATTCTTTGTAATGCATGTACTACTTAGAGCAAATGAAAAGTGAAATTAACGTTATGCTCTTGGCTGCACTATAGTCCCAAATTTTGGTAGCAAGTTGGAGAATGTGTAAGAGTCGAACCATATTCCGAATATTGGTGCTTCCAGCATTTTTGTTGAAGTCATGTTTATGGTAATTGCAACTTTATTAATGATGCATCTTTAATTAGATTGAGACACGTGTTACATCTTGGCTGTTGATCTTTAGCTTCTGGATGGTTCTATTATTAGTGTTGTTTCACTAGGTATTTGTTTGAGGGTTTTCATTCTGGCTAAGTTCTATGGTTTTGAAGGAAGTTCTCTATTCTGTCTAAAGTTCTCTCTTATGTTCTTCTTCTTCTCTCAAATTTCTAATTTGAAACTTACGGTCTGCAAGTTTTAGCCCTTGTTTTGTGATATTTTGAGTGAATATTTATAATAGAGTTTGAGTTCTCTTGAGTTACTGTTTTTAGTCGGTTCGTAAAGATTCTTGGTGATTCTTCGTAGATCGATCATTGTGTCTTTAAGAGATAAGTGTTCTTATACTCTCTTTTTTTATTGGTTAAAAAATTGTAACCTTTTGTTGGCATTTTGGGCTATATAGTGGAACCGAGTATAATCCAATTTATTGGATGCTCAACGTAGGATGTAAGCATTAGAGGTGGTCGTGAAACCTTCAGAGCTTAGGCCGAAAGGAATCACTTGTTGTCTTTAATTTCTGCAATTTTATTTTTTTCTGTTAGATTATTTTATTGTTGCTTCTCAATGTTAATACCGTGTGTTATTGGGCCTGCAACGATATATACAAATCTACTCAAAATATTACCCAAAATGAAGGATTGATTAACCAAAAGTCAGCAAATATCCAATATTTGTTCGTGGTTGTTTCATTTAAGTTCTTGCAACCAAATATACCCTTTTTAATAATAATAATAACACCACGACATAATTACAAACAAGATCAAAGGTTTATGAAATCACAAAATTGTAAAAATTTAACAACTTGCACAAAAATTGCGAGCTAAACTCGATTTTAGCTTCAACTTATTCATTTCGACTTTTCTTTGCTACCTCCATTGTCCCTTGCACTTGGAATCACTTGGGGATAACTTAGAGAGCTAAATATGTGAGTTAAGAAGGTAAAATAAATTCCTAAAGGGATTTGGGCAGTGAGAACAAGCTAATGAGTTAAGAAAAACAATGTCTAGGAGGGATTTTCCCAAGCTTTTAAGCCATTTTATGACCGTTGGAAACTCAGAATTGGATCCCATTGTAGCTGTTTCTTTTGATGGCATTTCCAATAAATTATCACCATTTTCAAATATGCCCTTCAAGAATCGTCAAATATGGTGTCTAGAAGAAATGTGCATAAGTAATTCGAAGTAATAAAAAGGGTAGTATAGCCTTTTATCATTTTTAGGTAATAATTTCAAATGATGACAATAAATGTCTAGTAGAAATGAGACCCACTTTTGAGTTGTAAACCGTCATAAAATGGTTTCAAATCTTGAGTAAATCCCTCCCAAACACAGGCCCAAAATGTTGGTAGAGAAAAGTCAAACTACAAGTCAAGCACGAGGTGGCTTATCTTAACTCTCTCTTCAATTCCAAATCAAATGTTCTTCACATATATCTACCTAATTACAACCTATTTTAATTTTCATAAGATCTCGTTAAGAATTTACAATAATAAAGTCTTAGCCGTTCATTCAATTTCTTGTAATAGAATGACTCTATCTCTCTCTCTCTCGTTTTTGTGTTATGAATGATAAAAATTTGATGCAAGGTCACTGAATCTTGATTGGGTGGGAGTGATCACAAATGATGCATTTGGGGGGGAGGGGGGAATCTATTATGATGTAAACGTGATTTTGATGGCAATATAACTACCAATAAATAATTTTGTCGAAACAGAGTTCTTACCGCCTAAGCGATCCTAACGTTCTTGTTGTCTCAGAATCAAGATTTGCATACCAAAATCAAAAGCAGAAAAAAAATTGCATAAAAGAAGAGCACATAGATTTTTCGCCCCTTAGGGCAAAGATGTTTAGCTTGAAAGCCTACTCATCCGTTGAGTATCTCCAAAGTAGATTATGCTCGAATCTACTAAGAACTACAAAGAACAGTACAAAATATATGAAGATTTCTTCACTGAAGTTTCCTTTCGCCTCTCTAATACAGAACCTTCTTCTCACAACCTCTAAAATTGTACACTAAATACAATCTAATAATACCACTAAGATATTACAGAAAGCAGAAATAGAAGATCACAAAGAAGATGAAGAGATAAAAACACATCAGAGAGAAGATGAAGGAAACCCTAGAAAATACACCACTACATTACAATCGAAGAGTCGAGAAGGGGATTATAAAACCACCCTTAAAGCATTCCATCCAACGGTCCTAGGTATGCCACATGTTAGGCCAAGATCAATCAATCCATTTAAAACAAACAACCCTGTAGCCCAATTACATAGCAAAGCCCAATGACAAAATGAAGAGACCCAATAACACAGAATAGAGAGGCAGCCTACAACAATCTCCACCTTGCTGATCTATTCTTGGTATTCTTTCGTGGATTCAAGACATAACTATACTTGTTTCATTTGCTCTAAAGTTATTTAAAAGAAAATAAAAACATTCAGTTTGTATTAAAAACAAAAATAAAGTAGATATAGAATCTAAGTAAATTCATTACCTTCAAGATATGTTCAAAATTTTCTCACAGTTTTCGAATTTGATTAGAGGTAATACCTTGGTACCAAAATCAGAAGGATTAAACTCAATTCGACTTTTAACCAGATTAATCAAGCCCTTTTCAAACATATTTATAACAAAATGATATTTAATGTCAACATGTTTATTCCTATCATGAATTACAGGAATTCTACTTAAATGAATAGCACTTTGATTATATGTATAGATTCTAACTACTTCATTCATGAAACCAATTTCATTTAAAAGACCCCTTAACCACACTCCCTCTTTAACAGCATCATAAGCTGCAATGTATTCGGCTTCCGTGTAAGATAATGCTATATCTTTTGCTCCAACTTACACAACCATCACAAAGTGTACAAACATAAGAAGATGTGGATCTTCTCTTAACTAAATCACCTGCAAAGTCAGAATCAATGTACCCTTTCAGGATAACACCTTCATTACATTTTTGAAATCTTAAACCCAATTCAGTTGAACTCTTTAGATACCTTATCATCCATTTAATAGCTAACCAACGTGTTTCAACTAGATTAGCCATAAATCTACCAAGAATACTTAAACCATGAGCTAAGTCAAGTCTGGTACAAAATTATAAGGTACATAATAGAGCCAAATCATTAGCATAAGGTATTTTACTCATCTTATCATATTCTTCAATAGTTATAGGAGATTGTTCACTAAAAAGTTTGAAATTATTTGCAGTAGGGAAAGTAATAGATTTGCATTCAATCATGGCAATTTTTTCAAGTACTTTATTTACATAAGAGTTTTGATTCACATACAAAACACATTTTTTTCTATATCTTCTGATTTCCATGCCTAAAATTATTTTTGCTTGTCCTAAATCTTTCATTTCAAATTCAGCTTTAAGTTTTTCTTTGACAGAATTAATTTTAGATCTATTATGGCAAGCAAGAAATATATCATCAACATATAATAGTAGATAAATAGAATCAGGTCCTTCTGACCCTTTGAAGAAAAAACGGGAATCAAAATTACTTTTATGAAACCCCATATTCTGAACATAGGAGTAGAATTTCTTATACCATTACCTTTGAGCCTGTTTTAAGCATAGAAGGATTTCTTTAGCAAACAAACCTATTCAGATTTTAAGTTAAGTTCATAACCTTTTGGTTGATACATATAAATGGTTTCTTCAAGATCACCATTTAGAAAAGTAGTCTTAACATCAAGCTGGTCAAATTCCCAGTTGAAATGAGCTGTTAAGGCAAGCAGAATTCTGATAGATGTGTACTTTGCAATAGGTGAGAAAATTTTATTATAATCAATACCATCTCTTTGTGTAAAGCTTTTTGCCGCAAGTCTGGCCTTGTATCTTTTACCCAAAGTATTAGGTTCACCCTTTTTAATTTTATAAACCCACTTACAATCAACAATCTTTCGTTTTTTGGGTTTATCAACAAGAATCCATGTCTTTTTTTTAATTAGGGAGTCCATTTCTTCTTGCATGGCTTCTAGCCAAAGTTTGGATTCTTTACTGTTAATAGCTTCTTCAAAGGTTGTGGGTTCAGAATTAACATATTCAAGTTCAAAGTAGAAAGTCACAAATTCATTGGTGTTAATTTTGGTAGAAGAAAACCTATTCCTTCTACCCCTGTCTTTGGCAAACTGATCATTTTCAAGAGTAGTATCCTACAATTATTCTTCAGTATCAAATTCATTTTGAAGCTGGCCTGTTTTAGTTTGAGTAGTCTCCATCTCAGTCAAATTATCAGGTTCGGTAGAGTTAAATTTTAGGTTCTCCAGGACAGTTTCTTTAACAATTTCTTTAACAGGAGTAGCATGATCAGTATTTTGATTTTACAAGGGAATTGAATTTAATAAAAAAACACATTTCTACAAATGATAACTCTGAACCCATCTTTTCCTTTCACCCAAAGTCTATAACCCTTAGTTCCTTCTCCATAACCTTAAAAAAATAACATTTTTGAGATCTGGGTTCAAGTTTGCCTACATCTTGATGAGAATAGACAGCACAACCAAACACCCTAAGTTTAAAATAGTTTGGAGACTTTCTAGACCATAAGTGTTCAGGGATTTGAAAATTAATAGCACTTCAAGGAATTATGATCAGATAAGTGGCAATTTTTAGGACTTCTCCCCAGAAAAATTTTGGATGGCTAGAACTAAGTAACATGCATCTCACCTTTTCCAATAAGGTCTTATTCATTCTTTTAGTAATATCATTTGCTTAGAAGTGTATGTAAGTGTTTTATGCCTCAGAATTCCAGATTCTTTACAAAAAGAGTCAAATTAATGGTTACGAAATTCCAGACCATTATCTGTCCTAAGTGCTTTGACCTTTTTATTAGTTTGATTTTCAATCATAAATTTCCATTGTTTAAATTTTGAAAAGTATCAGATTTTAAAGTATCAGATTTGTTTTTCAAAATAAAAGTCTAAATTTTCCTTGAGAAATCATCCACTATTAATAAATGGAATCTAAATCCACTTAAAGTGTTCACTGATGCAGGACCCCACAAGTCTGCATGTAAATACTCGAGTATTGAAGTGGATTTATGAATTCCAGTTTTGAAAGGTAATTTGTTTTGTTTTCCAATAACACAATCTTCACAAAATTTTAAACTTGCAATATTATCCATTCCATAACATTTCAGTTTATTTAGAATCGTCAATCCCTTTTCACTAATATGGCATTGCCTCCAATGCCAAATTAGGGCTTTATCATCGTGAGATTTCACAATTGTAGAACTGTTTCCAACTAAAGATTCAGCTTGCAGTGTGAAAATCCCATTGGATCTAGGAGAAGAAATTATTTCTTTTAAGTTAAGACTTATCTTGGTAAGACCTTTATGAATCCTTATTTCATATTCATCATCAAGTTGTCCCAAAGAAATCAAATTTCTTTGAAGATCAGGAACATACCTAGTCTGAAACAATTCAAGAGTGTGATTATTTTCTAATAAGAGTTTAAAGTTTCCAATACCTTTTATTTGTCAGGTCATATTATTACCCATCTAAACTTGACCTCCACTTAGATCAATAAAATCAGTGAACCATTCCCTAATGGGACACATATGGAAGGAACAACTAGAATCAAGAACCCATTCATTTAAGTTTCTTTTAGTTGTAGTAACAAGGACAACTCCCTGTATTTCAGATTCATTTATACAGGGAATATCTGCTGACCCTTTTGTATTAAATTTTTCTTTCATATAAGATATTTTCTTGGAACAATCTTTTATGAGATGTCCTGTTTTGCCACAATAATAACATTTTCTAACTTGTTGCTTAGGTTTTGGTTGGTTCTTATTCTGATTCCCGAACTTAGGAAATTGTGATTTTCTTTTCTTATGAGAATTAAAGTTACATTGATTCCCCTTCTTGTTCTGATTAACCTTCTTCCTAACATTTAGACCTTCTCCAAACTTAGAGTCCTTGATTTAGGTTTTTAATTCAAGATCTCTATTTCTTAAAGATGATATAACAATATCAACAGTATGTTCAGTTCTTCTATACTCTAAAGAATTTCTCAGTCCTCTGTATTTATCACCTAGTTCATTCAACATAGCAACAACTTGTTGATCTTCAGATAGTTTTTCATCACAATCAGTTAGTTCTTGAACCAGTCTTGTGAATTTGTCAATGTTTTCTTCTAAATTGGAGGATGGATTAAATCTTAAATTGTAGAATTCTCTTAAGAGATAACATTTGATGGGCATGGTTTTAGTTAGATAAAGAGATTCTAGCTTGGTCCAAAGACACTGTGTATTAGTAGTTTCCCCAACCATACTAACAATATCAGAAAGATGAAGAAATATAGAACTCCAAGCAATCTCATCTAACTCCTGCCTTCTGTAAGCACTAAATTTAGTACCCCAAGTCCCATCAGTGGCAACAGGACACCATTGTTGTAATAACAGAGCCCTCATTTTCTGACGCCAGAAACTAAAGTCTCCAGTCCCTCTCCAAATTTCTACTTCAAATTTATGTGCAGTGGTCATGATTACAAACAAACTCACAGATTCAAGTTTATACACCACACAAAGTAAAGTAAGTATAGACAAGGTAATGAAAGTTAAAAGAAATAGATATTACATAATTATAACAAGATAAGTAACTGATCAACAACTGCAAATATATAAAGCTAAATCGTCAATTTGACAAGTTTAAGGAGTGATAATTCTTAATTCCCCTACTCCCTCAGATTCCCAGGTCCTCAAATGAGATATTGGACAAAGAAAAGTAGAGGATGATTTATTACCTTAATAACGAAATCAAAAGTAGACAGAACAGTTTAATAATTGATGAGAAATGAAAGGGTTACAGAGAATTATACTAGAGTTGAAACGTTAATGTTTCAGAAAGAGAGGTATTGTAGGAAAGTACCAGAACCGGTTCATTTTTCTAGAATAATGGACAAAGTACCAACGAGTCACAGAAACTCGGTGTGACAAGGAGTGAGTCAAGGAAAACCAGCAGGAATTGGAGTGAGTCAAATCAAATCACTGTCACTCAGAACGAGTTCTCAAAGAAACCAAAACTCAGTAACGAGTCAAACAACAATAGCACCAAGAACTCAGTGAAAAAACAAGATTTTAAAGATCAGTGCAAAACTAGTTCGTTTTTCACAAAAAAACATCATCGAATAAAAAAATCTTGATAATCAAACATTAAGAATCTAGAAATTGAAATAGAGATCCAATCAAGAATTGGATCGAAAGAAATATGAAACAAAAAACTTTCAGAAAACACAATTTGTTTTCAAAAAAATTTGAAGGTTTTTGAAACGTTCAAATATGCAATATGTTTTAACTCTAACCCTAACCGTCTTTTTAAAAAGATTGCTCTGATTCCACTTATTGGTCTCAGAATCAAGATTTGCATACCAAAATCAAAAGCAAAAAAAAAACAAAATTGTCGAAAAGAAGAACACATAGATTTTTCAGCTTGAAAGTCTACTCACCCGTTGAGCATCTACAAAGTAGTTCATGCTCGAATCCACTAAAAACCACAAAGAACAGTACAGAATGTATGAAGAAGTCAAAAATTTCTTAACTTTCGCCTCTCTAATACAAAATCTTCTTCTCACAACCTCTAAAATTGTACACCAAATAAAATCTAACAATTCCACTAAGATATTACACATATCAGAACCAAAAAATCACAAAGAAGATAAAGAGATAAAAACACTCAGAGGAAGGAAATCCTAGAAATTGTACCACTACAGTACAATCAAAGAGTCGAGAAGGGGGTTATAAAACCACCCTTAAAGCATTCCATCCAACGGTCCTAGCATGTCATATGTAAGGCCAAGATCAATCAATCCATTTAAAATAAACAACCTGGTTGTCGAATGACGAAGCAAAGCCCAATGACAAAATGAAGAGGCCCAATAACACAGAATAGAGAGGCAGCCCACAATAGTTCTGTCTCATCGCTCCACCACCAAAAGATACAAATTCCAAGTCTCTTAAACATCTCAAGTCAACTAAACGAAAAGACTCAAATGACGAATCAAGTCCACCACCGCCACCTATACCTCCACCTCCACTTCCTCATTCTGGATCACTTTCTCCTATAAAGCGCCACTCACCACCACATTATTCACTGTCAAATAATAATGAATCTTTCACCAATCAGAAAACCATCATTGCCGGAGTAGCTGCTACACCGGACTATTGCTTCTCATTATGATCACGTTCTTGTGGTCTTGTACCAAAAGGAAGAAACAAAAGGCTCATGATATGTACTATTACAATGACAATTCTTGTGCTGTTATATACATATATATATAATAAGAAGATATGATATTTTAAATTATATTCTTTCCAGATGCAATATTATTTTGATTTCTTTATTTTGTTGAAACCATTTCGTTTTAGAGTAATAGTTTTGCTATGTAAATAATTCATTACTCGTAATTCAGATGAGATGATAATGAGACTCCATGAATGTGTTAGCACCTGAGTATGCATATAGTGGCAAGCTCACTGAAAAAGTCTGATGTCTACTAATTTGTGGTTATGCTCTTGGAACTGATAATTGGATGACGCCCCCATGGACATCAGGAGTGTTGATAATGTCCGTTAAAATTGTTGCTCAAAATCATTAATTAAAGATGGGACTACAATAGGAATTAATGGATGAAGGAAAATTGAAGCAAAAAATGGTGCATGTACAAGTGCCACATGCTGGCGCAAGGGCCTAGAAATAAGCCATTAAGTTTGGCTTAGCGGGGAAGAATGAAGGATTAATGGAGATTTTACGTTAAATATGTATAATTACACTCTTTTATCAAAAGCAAGTGTAGCTCATATGCTTTAGCAGTTGCTTCACATGCATGAGGCACAGAGTTCGATTCCCTTCATTTCCATAGCTTAGCCCCGTTTCATTTTTTAACAAAATAAATAATTACAAAATAACAATGTAGCAGAATTTTAATGAAAAGTCTTGAAGCTAATATGGTAATGTTCTTGGTTTTGGTTTCGATTTCATGCACCTCTACCTACTCGTTCTTTTAGATTTTTAACACAATCAATAATAATTGAACATTTTATATTTTTCATTTTCGAAATAATTTCTTTAAGAAATTTATTGACTCAAATTATTACTTCATAATATAGACTTTTATTGTAATTTTTTATCAATTTACTTTGTAAAATTCAAATTTGGACAATTTTGTTAGGTTTTTGAGTTTTGGCGATTCGGTGGACAAAATGACTAATTTGTAACGTATTGTAAAAGTCGAGGACCTAGGGTGCAATTTGTAAAAATTGAGATATGAAGTCTAGGGTTCAAGCATGAAAAGAGGAGAAACATGGCGTTGTATTTTCGCTGGCCTATCGTCTGGACACTGCTCGAGCGACAAAAAACAGAATACTGTCACCCGCCTGTCGCAGAGCTCTCGCTCGAGCGACACTACGTCGCTCGCTTGTCGCCAGCTTTTTTCTCGAGCGACGGGTCGATCTGAAAAACCCCAAGTTGCTGTATTGAAATATTTTTTTCAACCCATTCAACCTAATTACCTTTACCTATAAATACACAAGCCTATGCACGAAATTTGGTGTGGTTGTTCATTGTGCCTCTTTTCTATAACACGTCCATAATATTCTTTGAAGATTCAAGAGCTTGTTCATGTATTGATACAACCACAGATTGGAAGAAAAATATTGAATCCAAAACACCTACTTCCTAAGCACCCTTAGGAATGTACTTTTTGAGTTGGACTTCAGAAGTTTCTGAAGGTTGAGAGAGGTTGGACTACAAGCGCATGAAGAGCACAAGATCTTGGAGCAGGTTCTTGGAATTCCACTGGGAAGAGACAATTGCTGAAGATCTTGGAGTAGACAGTAAATAGATCGGGAAGTCTAGTAAAGTTGGCTAGATAGCATCTGACTGTAACTCACTCCGTATTATATATAGTGGAGGTAACTGGTTTGGTCCCAGAGTTTTTACCCAATTGAGTTTCTCCGTCATCAATATTGGTGTTATTTATTACTTTCTTATTAGAAACTACAGCAATTCAATATATGTAAATTTGATTGTTTGATTAACCATCTAGACACAATTAAACGTCTGCTTTTGATTGAATAATTCTGCATGTAGGGTCAAACCTAAAAACAGATAATAAATAGCCATTCGGTAACTTAGTAGCCGTTAATTTGGTAATCTGTAACTTTTAAATGGTATCCAGAATGACTAGTGTGTACTGTCCCAGTCACCCAAAAGTAATACCTTAACCTCTAAAACTAATGTAGTAGTGGAAGTAAGGGTCGATCCAACGAAGAGTGTTTAATTCAATATTTTATGCTCCGTACAATGATATGGAGTTTTATTTGTAATGAAATCAATCTTATAAACAATAGCAATTTAAATTAACGAGTTGTATTAAATCAATAAAACTAACCTTGATCTAAGTCAACTTCCACCATTGGAGATTTATAACCAATCATCGATCCACAAATAATAATCAATCCACANCTAATTAACCATAATTATTAAATAACCCCAGACCAGCGCTCAAGATTTAATTTAATAACAGCTTTACACAATAGAGAAATCGATGAACTAGATAACATAAACACCAGCGGTTGCATTCAATCTATTTAAACATTCTTCTTAAGATTCAATAACCGCTATCACAGAAAATCATCAAATCCTAGTGCTTCATAAGTTAAAGGAATTAAACAATTACGGATTTGAAATTTAACTTAGCTATAGATTGCAATACATGAGAAACTAGTAGGCCTTTTTAGCAATCAAGCATGGCAACCATATAATTACGAGTAGAAGAACATTCAATACTGAAAATATAGATTAAACAATGAAACTAGATGGACCTCATAGTGATAATGTTTCCAAGGCTTCGGTACCCTTCGATCAAGCACGACGAATTAGTTACACATGAAAAATCTAAGAACAAAAGATAGAAAAATATTTAGTTGGTGTTCTCTCCTCGTTTTGGACGTCTTCTAAGGTTTTTAAAGTGTAGAGAGATTTGTTTCCATAAGTGTTTGATTGGAATTAGGAAACTAGAAAATTCGTGTTGGGAATAAACCATACAGCCGCATGGTAGTAAGTCATGCGGTCGCATAAAACATTGAAAATGGACCATGAAGTTCGCTGAGACGCTTCTTGCACCAGCATGGAATTAAAGTCATGCGACCGCATGGTTTTAAATAATATTTAAAGGATAACTTTCAGTATTTTGATCATATCTTTTACTACCTATGTCCGATTGAGACAATTTAAGATGCGTTGGAAAGCTAACGCAAAGGACTACAACCTTTTTCTAATGTCATCTTCCAATTTGATCCTTTGCCATGTTATAAATGGGTCTCAATATGAGGCTAAAAACTTGTGCATAACTTTTCGATTGGAAATTGATATGTGATCATACTTTGACATTATTTCATCCCTTTGATGTATTCTTTCAACCATGTGACTCCTAGTACTTTAAAATCTTCATCATTTGGTTCGACATAACTTTTGTTTATTTGCACGTTAGCCTTTGAACTTTCATTTCCTTCCACTTTGCTCCATTTTCACCTATTTCTTCCAAATTACGCTATCTCCATTAAATTGCCACCTAAATCAAAATATGAGGTTAATAAGTACATTTTGGCACAAAATAATCATACGAGCGCATAAAATAAGGAGAAAAAAGTATGCATTTTTCATTCCTATCAACGACACCTGATTATTCAATTGGTATCAGAGCTCAAACTCGATCCTTGACCTAATATTATATAGATGAGTAGTTTATTATATGTTTCGCCTTATTTTGATGGCAGTAGTTATACCTATTGGAAGGTTTAGGATGAGAGCCTTTTTAAAATCTATGGATGAGCATATATAGCTGAGTGTTGTGAATGGTTGGGTTGCACCTAGTTCTACACTCCTAAACTAAAAAGATCCGCAAATGATGGCGACCTACCTGTCATTACTAAAATAGTAATCCATGGGTTGAAAGGGTAATAACAAGTCATTTGATAAGTGAGTAGTTTCAGATTATAATTTTTGCAAGAACCCTATCCAAATTAAATAATGTTGGTTGTTACTTAAATGAGGATTGAGCTTTAAGCTCTTAATAAAGTTCAGTACTAGTACAGTATCTCTAAACGTAACAAATATATTGGAAGAACTTTACCTTGATGAACTTGGAGGTGGTGTTGCCTTAACAAAAAGTTGGAGTCTCTCTCTTAAAAGTTCAACGAACAGAATGAACGTAAGGTCATATTAGCGCTAAGCGAATTTGAGAAGCTTGTGAACACATGACACTTTTGTATGTGTTTTCATCGGTATCATCACAAGGAATACTTGGTTCAATGCTATCATGCTACTTGGAATTTCAATAATATTTTGTGAGAATTACACTATGATTAGATTCAAATCGAAAGATATATAATCATTATGCATAAGTGTTGCCTATGCGCTCACATGGCTGGGCATGGACACAGGCCATTAAGGCAGGTTTCCAAGTTCGTTTTCTAGTCTAGTTCCTTTTGGTGGTAAGTTCTCAACTTTCTTTGAATGTTTGGAGCCTTTTCGTGATGTGTTAAGAAAAAAAACTATAAATATGTGATAGTTTTTCATTCCTAAACACCTACTACAACAATTCATTCAAGTGTTCTTCAAGTGTTGGAAGATAAAAATGTGATAATTTTTTTTTCAAGCTTGATTCAATCTTACAAACAATTTGTCATGAGCCCTTTTAAACATCAAATTAATCTTAGAGGGGACAGCTATCATTTGAGGGAAACAATTACGTGTTCGAATCTTATTACCATATTTTTGGTGTTCTTGCTATTATTATTATTATTATTATTATTATTATTATTATTATTATATACCCACTAATTTTGGTGAAAATTTCTTATACATAAAAAGTTCTACCTATTTAATATACATGTCAATTCAATGATAATAAAAGTAATTTTTTTGTTGTTCTTATTATTATTATTATTATTATTATTATTATTATTATTATTATTATTATTATTATTATTATTATTATTATTATTATTATTATTTTGTTCTATAGTCCCATTCTTTGAATAATTTCCAATAATGTCATGAGGAAACATTAGTTGATTGGGTATGTGCATTTCTACATATTAACTACTACTTTATTTATTACGAAATCCATGTTTATGATCGTCATAGTAATTTTCAAGAACGCTCCATACATGACAACTTGTTATCAATTGTAGATGGTGTTAAGCAGTGCCTTTAGCTGTTATAGAAGGCATTAATTCATTGTGTAAAGTGTTGCTAATATTTAGTTTATTGTTACTTTTTGTTTGCTAGTGTATATTGGGAACGTATAGGTAGGCTGATTCTATTGATCGTCAGTGAAGGTGGTAACTACGAAAAATTGGCGGATCCACGCTTGGATGATGACTATGACCTATAGGAGATGCTACGCATGGTTGCCTCTGCTTCTACATGTATTAGGCATTTTGCAAAGGGACACCCTCAAATGAGCCAAGTTAAAAGCTCTCACTATTGGAGTTACACTTTAATTTTACATACATCTAACTATCGTGTAAAATTCTCCACAACATACTAAAGGAAATTAAATGTGGGGTAAAATATAATCAGTTAAATCAAGATTTCTTTTTCAAAGTCAAATGGTTGACTAGTCGAAGTCAAAATCAAATAGGGATTTATATTGGTTTATTTTACAATTGACAATATTTGAGGGTCGAAGATGGATTAAATTTAAAATTGGGGATTTAGTTAAGTGTGGAATTTAAACTACTAGATTTTATTCAGACATAAAAGGAGGGACTTGATTGTAAATATGAGAATTAGTGGAGAACAAATGTCACTCTTAGATCCCATTTTTCATTTTACATACACACACAAAAAGCTGAGGAAGCAATTTAGAGGCAGAAAACGAGAGAAAAGGAGGAAAAAAAAAGAAAATGAAAGAAAGGAAAAAGGAAAAAGAAGGAAGAAAATTTAGGTGCCAACCACTAGAAGCTTGAGTTCAAGTTCTTCATTTCTTCAAGAGGTAAAGAAATATTTTTTTATGAAATGATGTTAAATTTTCTAGGATTCTAAGTTGGTTTAATTTTCAAATTTAGTGGAAGGAGTATAATTTCTTGCTCAGGCTGCTTGATTGATAAATTTCCATTTGAATCAGGGTAAGCAATTGTAGTAAATCTTAGAATTTGGGTTATTGAGTAGAAAGAGTTTGCGGAAATTTTTTGTTGATGGAATTACTCATATGAAAGCATGAATTCATGGAACGAGATGAAAATTAAATTTGTTGAGTTTTTGATTGATAGTTTTCACTAGATTGGAAGGTGTGATTATTTCTACGATTGGGATAAAGGTAAATTTGGATATAGTAAATATTGGAGAAGGTATTAGAAAGTTCAATTTGCTCCAATTGATTAAATGAAATTCGGGGAATCTATTCAAGTATCGAGAAATCGATTTTAGTATTCATTTATTATATTTAGAGCTATTTAGTATGATATTGATTTTTAGTCCATATTACGAAGCAGACTTTGTCAAATTTTTTATAAAGGTATGTTAGAGTCAAAGTTGGTCATAGTGTCCTTGGTGGTGGATCCGACACTTAGCTGGTATCTACCATCAGAGCATGGCATGTGTCGGGTCTACTAGGGTGATTTGGGATGGGTCGTGTCAATTGGTATTGAAGCATGGTCATTGAGTGAGTAGACTTGCATCTATTTTGATTTTGTTCTCAATATATCATATATATTTTTAGGAAGGTCATGACTCGTGGTGGTAAGACTCGTAGGCTCCAAGATGTGCCGCCTTAACCCCAAGCTACTCCTAATAGATAGGATATTAGAGAAGATAGTAGTGTCAAAGAATCTGTTCTTAAGACCCGTGAATAGTCACGATAGTGAAACGTAGCTCAAAATGATCCTATACCAGATAGGATGGCTACAACTGTTGCTTCTGCTTTACGCGGTTCATATAAAGAGTATAGCATAAAATTAGCAACTAAATTAGGGGATAAAGTGTTTACAAGTACAACTAATCCAACATTAGTCGAATATTGGAAGCTAAAGATTGAAAGAGTGTTTCATGTTATAGGTTGTCCTGATGATAGGAAACTACGCCTACTACCTTCTTGTTAAAAGGAGTGCATACGACTAGTTGAGATCAATACAAAGTAAATATATAGATCATTCTATGATAATGTGGGATAATTTTTAGAATGATTTCAATGAGTACTATTGGCCTTGTTCTAATAATAATGGAAAAAAATGAATTTTTGAGAATATTATAGACATCCACGATGGCTGAATATCAGAAAAAGTTTGTGGAGTTGTCAAAGTATGTTGTAGTTTTTGTAACTGATGAGCTGATAAGGGCAAAATGTTTAAACCGGGTTTGAGGGAAGAAATTAAATTAGTGGTGACTCAAGTAGGATATGAAAATTTTGGAAAACTTGTAGAAGTAACGCTGAGATTTGAAAAACGTCTTTCAGAACGACAAGGGGGCCAAGATCAAATGAGGCCTAGAGTTAGTGGTGATAATTAGACATTGTAGAAGCATCTAAATAGACTACCGATGAGGGATTGCAGATGAGGTTGATTACGTGTTTCCACTTCTAGTAGCTTCAAATCCAAATCTCATGGAAGTCAGGGCTCGAGATTGAGCCAGAGGTCAATACAGCCGCAAGGGTATAGCTGTATTCAGACCCAGAGATTATTTACTTCTGGACATGTTGATAGTTCTAGTGTTGCCAGGTCTTTTCAATGGTCGAATTGATTTTCTTACATCTTCAGTGGATGGACTTGGCGGGATGCTTAGAGAGCTGTAGGTCCAGTAGGACGCTATTTGGGCTCAGCAGGATGCTATCCAAGCATCGCAGGTGAACATGCAGGCTCAGCAAAATGCTTTCTATGCTCACTTCTATGCACTTTTTCCTCCACCGCCTTCTCCGGAGCCGTAGATTTTTTGTCGTTGTTGCTAGACTCTCCTTATATTTCCATGACTTCTCTAAAATCTTTACGTTATGACTTATTTTTGTTTTAAAGATTGTTATCTATGGTTATCTTCTTTTATGATTATTGATGTGGTTATTATCCATGTTTAGCCTTATGCTTTTTGTTTATGCCAAAAGGAAGAATGCAAAGTGAAGTGATTATGCATAATTCATTTTTATAATAATATACTTAGAGTATATGAGAAAGGGAGAAAAAGAGAAACTCATACTTACATGGTTAACAATTTGTAAAAGATAGGGGAAATACTTGCAATACATGGTAAAGATAAGGGGAATACAAATTACATGATAAATAAATTAATCATATTCTGCAAATCATTTTGTTTGTCATAATCAAAAATGGGGAAATTGTTATCAAAAATGGGGAAATTATTGACCAATAGTTGATTTCGAGTTTTGATTATAACAAAAAAATTATTCTTATCTTTAACATTTACATTCGAGTCATCATTGATACATGTTGTGAACCTGGTGGAATCGAGCATTCACAATCAAACTTAGAAATCGAGCACTCACGTCAAAACAATCGAAGACAAATCAAGCATTCGCACCAAATTCAAAATTGAGCAACAAAACGTGCACTCGTACCAAATCAATCGAAGACATTAGACTTAGATAATTTGAATTCATATGTAAAGGTAAAACGCTTTAATTTTTAGCAATGAATCACTACAAGCTCGTACGTTAAATTTTTATGCATGAAATAAACGTTTCTCAAAAATACTCGCATAAAATTTATTTTTGATGTGACAAAAATCTTCGCTTATTTTTTTTTTTTCCAATGACACTTATTTTGAAAAAGTGAAAATGTCCCCAAAGGATCTACACTTGCAAAAATAATTAAGAAAAGGGTAAACCGAAGATTTCGAGTCTGGCTGGCGGACATCGGTAAGTCTGGCAAACGTCCGGTAGTCCAACGGTCAAATTTTTAACCGTTCTAATTTCTTACACTCAACGGCTAGTTCAGCCATCCGGTGGAGGTCATCCGGTTGGACAGAAAATTTTACATTTGTTTGAACTGCTATAAATACCAACTCACTTACCATTTATTACAATAACTTTAGAGCATTCAATTGAGATTCCTTTGAGGTAAAAATTGTATTAATCTCTCATATCATTTATTATCAATCACTTTGGTGTTGAAAAGTCGTTGATCAAATTAACTCTTGAAAATCATTCTATATATCAAAGTTTTTCATACCTAACACTTGAGCTTTATTCATTTCTATCTATTAAAGTGTTAGCCTAATTCTCTTCTTGTACTCAACTTTGAATCTATCATTCATTAAGAAGCGAAGATTTCATTTGTAAATTTATTTGTATTGTGGGTCATGTTGAGGTCCNCTCAAATCATTTATTATCAAATCATTTTGATGTTGAAAAATCTTTGATAAAATTAACTATTGAAAATCATTCTATACATCAAAGTTTTTCATACCTAACGCTTGAGTTTCATTCATTGCTATCTATTAAGTGTTAGTCTACTTCTCTGCTTGGACTTAACTTTGAATCTATCATTCATTAAGAATAGAAGATTACATTTGTAAATTTATTTGAATTGTGGGTCGTGTTGAGGTCCCGTAAAGCTTAACGTTGTAAAATTGTCAGTGATCCTTGCTTGTAAGTTACTGGAAGCTTTGTAAAGGGTTGAGCTGTACCACAAGTCAATCAACATAGTGAAATTGACCTTACTGATACCGGAGAGCTTGGTAATGGAGGACGTAGATCGTTGCGTTGGATCGAACTTCCATAATTATATCGTTTGCACTCTCTATCTCTCTTTACTTATTACTTTCATATTCATACTTGCTATTTGAATTAATCTATCTAGTTATCACGTGCGTGGTTTTAAGATAATTTTTCGAAAAAGTTTTAATAATCGATTCACCCCCCTCATACCTAACGCTTGAGTTTCATTCATTGCTATCTATTAAGTGTTAGTCTACTTCTCTGCTTGGACTTAACTTTGAATCTATCATTCATTAAGAATAGAAGATTACATTTGTAAATTTATTTGAATTGTGGGTCGTGTTGAGGTCCCGTAAAGCTTAACGTTGTAAAATGGTCAGTGATCCTTGCTTGTAAGTTACTGGAAGCTTTGTAAATGGTTGAGCTGTACCACAAGTCAATCAACATAGTGAAATTGACCTTACTGATACCGGAGAGCTTGGTAATGGAGGACGTAGATCGTTGCGTTGGATCGAACCTCCATAATTATATCGTTTGCACTCTCTATCTCTCTTTACTTATTACTTTCATATTCATACTTGCTATTTGAATTAATCTATCTAGTTATCACGTGCGTGGTTTTAAGATAATTTTTCGAAAAAGTTTTAATAATCGATTCACCCCCCTTCACGTGCTTGATTTTAAGTTAATTAATTGAAAAATTTCTAGAAACCAATTTACCCTCCTCTTGGTTAGCTATTCTTGGGCTTTCACGGGCATATGAGGAGAGAGTGTCCAGTTTGCTTTCAACATGGTGGTTTATCACGGGGAACATTGGTGGTATTTTAGACAGAATCAGAACCAAGACATACTGGCAAGTAAAGTAGGTAGAAGGACGTCCCAGGACTCAGATGAGAGTTTTTGTTGTAACTCATCATGATGCCGATTAGTCTCCTGATATAGTCATGTGCACATTATCTATTTTTGGCAAAAATGCTCGTTCATTAATTGATTCAGGTGCTACACATTCATTTATATTATATTCATTTACCATGTATGTAAACTATATGTTGGAATCGTTAGACAGTGATTCGGTAATAATGACTCTTGTAGGAGAATCACATTAGCTATCAATGTGTACAAAGATTGTGGTATTAAAGTGAACGATCGGGAGTTGAAGGTTAATTTGATTTCACTTAATATTCATGATTTTGATGTTGTACTTTGCATGGATTTCTTAGCTGCAAATCATGCTTCAGTTGATTGTTTTCACAAATAAATGGTGCTCAGAAGGCCAGATAGCTTGATATTATTCTTAGTGGTGAACGGAGAATATTACTTTCATGTATCATATCGGCACTTGATGTTGGGAGATTGCTTAGAAAAGATTGTCATGCATATTTGGCCTATGTGATTGACACCCAAATTACTAAGTTGAAACTTAAAGATATATAGATGGTAAGAGATTTCCCTAATGTCTTTCCTGAAGATCATCCTAGTTTACCTCAAGATAGGGAAGTTAAGTTTACCATTGACTTGATCCCAGGGACTATACCAATCATGTAAACACCTTACAGAATGGCTCCAGCAAATCTGAAGGAATTGAAATTTTAGTTACAAGATTTAGTTGATAATGGTTTCATTAGACCTAGTGTATCTTCTTGGGGAGCACCAGTAATATTTGTGAAGAAGAATGATGGCACGATGAGATTTTGTGTTGACTAAAAACAGCAGAATAAAGTAACTATTCGCAATAAATATTCTATGCCTCGTACTGATGATTTGTTTGACCAACTTCGATGTGCCACAATATTTTCTAAGGTTGATTTGTGCTCAAGGTACCATCAACTAAAAATTAGCGATGTTGATGTATAGTAAACTACTTTTAGGTCATGGTATGGCCATTACGAGTTTTTTGTAATGCCATTTGGGTTGACTAATGCCCTAGCAGCATTTTTGGATATGATGAATAGGGTGCTTCACCCATATTTAGACAAATTTGTGATTGTTTTTATTGATTATATATTGGTTCACTCTCACAGTCTTGATGAGCATGCTAAGCACTTGGGGATTATTTTGCAAACTTTGCGAGATAAGCAACTATATGCTAAGTTCAGCAAATGTGAATTTTGGCTTGACAAAGTTATGTTTCTGGGTCATGTCATTTAATTAAAAGGAATTTATGTAGATCCTCAAAAAATTGAGGCAATAACGAAATGGGAATGCCCTACTAATTTGACAAAAGTACAGAGTTTCCTTGGACTGTTAGGTTGTTATCATCAGTTTGTAGATGATTTCTCTAAAATTGCTCTTCTCCTTACTAGTTTGACTCGAAAAAACTCTAAATTTATATGCACTAAGGAATGTGAAAAAAGTTTTCAAAAGTTGAAGAAAAGATTAGCTTTTGCTCCTATCCTTACTCTTCCATCTCCAGGTGAAGAATTTGTAATTTATAGTGATACTTCACGCCAAGGACAAGGTTGTGTTCTAATATAGAATGGGAAGGTTATAATTTATGCTTCAAGACAATTGAAGAAGCATGAGTTAAACTACCCAACACATGATTTGGAATTAGCTGTAGTGGCGTTGGCACTGAATATTTGGAGGCATTACCTTTATGGTGAAAGATGTCAAATATTTACTTATCGTAAAAGTTTAAAGTATATCTTTAATCAGAATGAATTGAATTTGAGACAAAAAAAGATGGGTGGAGTTGATAAATGATTATGATTTTAAAATTGACTACCATCCGAGGAAAGCTAATGTGGTTGCAGATACTCTCAGTAGAAAGACTAGTTCTTACTATTCATCCAGTATAGTATGTGTTTCTTCGATTTGTGAATTTAAAAAGTTGCATGCTCAATTGTCAACTACTACTTCAGGAGCGATATTAGCTCATTTTCAGGTAAGGCCTAATTTGATTGATAAGGTTAAAGAATCTCAATTTTAAAACTTGACATTAAGAATATTGAAAGTAGAAGTAAGTGTTGGGTTAAGGACAGATTATTCGAATAGAGTTGATGGTATGTTGACTGTGAGAAATAGATTATATGTTAGATATTCCAAAATTGAAGAATGAGATTTTATATGAGGCACATAGTTCTACTTATGTTATGCATCCATGTAGTATTAAAATGTATCACACATTGAGAGATCATTACTGGTGGCTATGTATGAAAAGAGAGATATCCAATTTTGTATCCAAATGTCTTATCTGTCAGCAGGTAAAGCCAGTTCGTCAGAAAATAGCAGGACTTTTACAACCATTACCTATTTCAGAATGGAAATGGGAGTACATTACTATGGACTTTTTGTTTGGTATTCCTCGTACTCAGAGTAGTCATGATGGTGTTTGGATTATTGTAGATCAATTGACCAAGATTGTCAATTTTTTGCCGATCAAAGCGACTTATACTTTGAATAATTAGCAAAGTTGTAGGTAGATGAGATATTCAGCTCACATGGTACTCCATTATCTATTGTGTCAGATAGAGATCCTTGATTTACATCTAGATTTTAGCGTAGTTTGCATGAAGACTCTTGAAGATAGGTTAAGGACTTGTGTTTTAGATTTTAAAGGTAGATGGGATACCCATTTATCTTTGATGGAGTTTGCTTACAATAACAGTTACCACTTCGGTATAGAAATGGCTCATTTTGAAGTTTTATATGGTAAAAAGTGTAGAACACCAATATGTTGGGATGAAGCTGGTGAGAGGAAGTTAGTATGCCCTGGATCGGTTCAAATGTCTTCAGAAAATATGAAACTGATCAGAGAAAATTTGAAAGCAACACAAGACAAACAGAAAGGCTATGCAGATAGGTGCGGGACAAATCTTGAATTTGCAGTTGGAGATAAATTATTTTTGAAATTGTCACCTTGGAAAGAGATGTTGAGATTTGGCAAATGAGAAAAGTTGTGCCCACGATATATTGGACCTTGTCAGTTTACTGAGGGGATTGGTCCAGTTGCATATTGATTAGATTTGAGGATCCATGATGTTTTCCATATTTCTATGTTCTACAAGTACATTGCATATGTTTATCATATTCTAGAGTCTCGGCCAATTCAATTGAAAGAGAATTTGACCTATATAGAAGAACGAGTGAAAATTCTAGACAGAAAGGTATAAATTCAACTAAACCAGATAATTTTACTTGTCAAGGTCCTTTGGAAGAATCGGGCGATTGAAAAGGCTACATGGGAGAATGGGGATCAAATGCGTATTCAATATCCTCATCTATTCATAGCCGAGCCAATTGCCAATCCAATTTCGATGATGAAATTCTTTTAACGAGGTAAAATTGTTACACCCCATTTTATACTAGTCAAAAGTCAAGATTTCTTATTCAAAGTCAAAGATTCGACTAGTCAAAGTTAAAGTCAAATAGGGGCTTATATGGGTTTATTTTACAATTGACAATGCTTGAGGGTTTAAGATGGACTAAATTTAAAGTTGGGGATTTAATTTATAAGTATGGAAATTTAAACGACTAGATTTTATTCAAAAATAAAAGGTAGGACTTGATTGCAAACATGGGAATTAGTGGAGAACAAGTGTCACGCTCAGAACCCATTTTTCATTTTACATACACACAGAGAAAGCTGAAGAAGCGATTCAAAGGCCAAAAACGAGAGAAAGGGAGGAAAAAAAGGAAAGAAAGGAAAAAGAATAAAGAAAATTTAGGTGCCAACTACAAGAAGCTTGAATTCAAGTTCTTCATTTCTTCGAGAGGTAAAGAAATAATTTTTTTATTGAATGATGATGTCAAAATTTATAGGATTCTAAGTTGTTGGTTTAATTTTCAAATTTAGTGGAAGGAGTATAATTTCTTGCTCAATTTGCTTGATTGATAAATTTCCATTTGAATCAGGGTATGCAATTGTAGCAAATCCTAGAACTTTTAATTCGCCTATTGAGTAGAAATAGTTTACGGAAATGTTTTGTTGATGGAATTACTCACACGAAAGCATGAATTTATGGAACAAGATGAAAGTTAAATTGGTTGAGTAGTTGGTTACTAGTTTTCACTAGATTGGAAGGTGTGATTATTTTTATGATTGGGATGAAGGTAAATATGGATATAGTTAATATTGGTGAAAGTATTAGAAAGTAGAATTAGCAATTGATTAAAGGAAATTTGTGGAATTTATTCAAGTATCAAAAAATCAAGTTTTAGTATTCAGTTATTATATTCAAAGCTATGTAGTATGATAGTGGTTAAATTGATTATTTTGTATCATATTTCAAGTGGTGACGAAAGGATTGAAAAAGTCTAAGCCTATAGCTTATCTTGAGTGAGTGGAAAAACTTATTTTTCAGAAATAAGTATCTACTAAATTTATAGTAGATCAGAAAGTTACTTATATCTTACAATTGAATAGACAACATGATTTTCATAATAAAAAATAGATTTTATAATTAGTTCTTTTAAAAGTTAAATTCAGTTAAGATAGATCATTTCGTTGGAATTTTACATTAGTATTACATGTTTCAACATATCTAAAGTTATTTTTAAAATCATTAAAAAGTACTCAAGTGACGTTACCCACTTTAAACTAGTGTGAATGTATTTCCACAAGTATGATCAATATGGTGATTTTATCAGCTCTGGACTTTTGTGAATGTATTTCCATAGTGCATGAATAGAATTTCAAAATTACGGAATTTCTAAATTGAATAACTTTGTCGCATATATCGGTATTAATCATACATGAGTATTGTTATTCCACGTAACTTTTTGGTGTGATTTTTAGTACTACAGGTTATCAGATTTCAGACTACGGAATCTAGTTTATTCACTTTATAGAATAAAGATTTCAGCTTATAGTAGTGTGAAATGATATTTTATTCATAATATGGATGTTATATTTATTATATCTGTTATATCTTATAGTTGTTTATTCAAAATAAAGTGTAAAGAATTTTATGAATCCATTATACTTTAGTTTTAAAAGTATTATCAGATTTTAGACTTTTTTAAAGTTGTAATATTATAAGAAAGAGTTTTCAAAAAGTTTGCATAAATGGAAAAAATATACTTATTTGTCAAATATCCACTCCATGAGTTACAAGCTCATATATTTTGTCACCCTTTTTCCTTATTAGATGGTAACTGAGTTGAGCAGCGTTGGAGCCTGTCGATCCACTGAGTTGAGCCACAAATTGTCAGCAGTTGTATGACTCATTTTTGCAGTTTAAATAGTTCATATTTATTTTGGGATACATGCATCTTTTGTCAGAAAAGTTAATTTGTAATTTATGTATCCATTTCATGGGCTCGCTGCATATTTGGTATCTTTAGTGCTTTTGGAACTTTTGTTTATAAATAATAGTAAATGTCGATTTACCAGTATTGTATTTTGTATAATTTATGTTTTGAGGGGCTGGTGTACCCTACTTTAAATTATATATACAGATTCGAGGAAATTAATTATTGTTCAGATTTTTTTAGTCCATACTAAAAAGGAAGCTTCACCAAAATTTTTAAAAAAGTATGTCATAGTCAAAGCTGGTCATTGTTGCCTTAGTGGTGAGTCCGACACTTAGCTGATATCTACTATTGACTCACACCATGTGTCAGGTCTACTAGGGTGATTCGGGACCAGTCGTGTGAGAAATAGTGTCATAGAAATGGTGTCGTCACATGTTTTTTAGATATACATTGTACACAATATAGAAAAGGTGTCTGATATCAAGTGCATCATTGTATAATGCATAATGTAATAACAAAGTAATTTGGTGTTTCTACATATTAAACATGCTTTGAAAGGTGGTGGCTCTTTAGATGACCTAAACGAGGGAGGGAAACCTGGGCATAGGATTGTCAAGCTAAGAATTCACATGTGAGTTTATCCACTAATTGGAGAAATCTGCCTTACACGAAGCTGGTTCCATAGTCCTTGAGAAATCTCTCACATTATTTCCCAACTAAATCATTCTTGGGAATTTTCATTGAGCAAAAGCTCTCACAAATTTGGATTGAAATTCATGGACCGTTTGATGCAATGAACTCTACACTACTATGTAGTCTACTGTAATGCTATGCACAAAATATGTCGTCATGGGGATCACCATTCTGACACCGATTCTCGTTGTTATAGAGCCCACATGACAAATGCGCAGTATAGACCTTTTACTACATTCTTCTTCTTTATATCCACGTATATATGGAGTATTTATAAAATATGTATTTATTAATTGTTTAGAATTCAAGCTTGACATGTCGTCAAACTAGTTTTTACATATAATTATTGCACTGAATTTTTCCCCGTCCATTTGAGTAGCTAGAAGTAATATTACTTACCTGTGATTTGGAGTCAAAACTTCTCATCTATCACAAGTATTATTTCTAATTTATATGAGTGAACTATTTAGTATTTTCTCGTAAATGTTAAAGCTTTATTGGTCTCGATGAAAGTTCTTTGTAAAAAAATTAACCACTCCAAAAGACTTAGAGAGTTAAAGAGCAAAGAAAAATAGTTCAAAATCTCATGTACAATTTTTGTACCTTGAGTCACCATTCCTTTAATTTTCATAATTATCTTTTGATTTTTTGTAGATATTGTCATTGTAACCAATATTATTCTTGTAAAAGCATGTTGTATTTATAGATGTTCAAAATGATTCAACAACATTCATTAACACGTATTTCAAACCAAATTGTATTTACAGCATATTGAACGATACATTAGAGAGAAGAAGATAAGCTCAACCTTCAACGAGCTATAAAGAATGGCATGAGAATATAGTAGGCATGTTTACTTTGCGAATAATTTCCTTCCATGTGCAATAAAGAATTGTTTGAAAACATTATAGGCCTTTTTTGGTAAATATGAAAATCTCAAGTCAAAATTAACAATTAATTTTAACCACACAATTTATAGAATTTACAATTCTTCAAAATCACACGTTTCATCAAATTTTATCAAAATTTTACTAAAAATTTGATTTTAATCTACACCTACACAAGGGCTAAGTATGTTCATCTATGCATAGACTCGATGGATTCTTATCCCCAGTTTGGTTTAGCTAAAAATTACATTTTTAGTAAATTTTGATTAATAAAAAAGAGGAAATGTGTAGCTAAAAAGTTGATAAAAATTATATGTCCCATAAAATATGTGGTTGAAAAAGTTTAATGAAAAATGAATTTTAAAAATGAGAGTCAAACAGGGATTTAACTAGATGAGAGAAAACTATATAAATAACTTTTAAATTTTGTACAACCTGTCAATCTCACTATAGTAGTTCAATTTCGAACACACGGTTGCTTAAATCTTTAAAGTGTCCGTTTAATATAGAATTTTTTTTGAGAATATATTAGAATTTGAGAAAAATAATATTTTTAGAAAATAGTAGTTCAAAAATAAAAAATATTATGAATTCACGTGTAAAAATTATTTTATTAATAAAATGTGTAATTGAAATAAATTTAGGAAAAAATGAGTTTTAAAGAACCATAACAAACAAGACTAAGCGATTGTTTGAGCTCCATTTTTTCCGAAAATTCATTTTTTCAAAACTTATTTTCAACCATATATTCTCTCATAAAATAATTTTACACATAAATTCAAATTTTTTCTTATTTTTCAATAGTGGTAAAAATTATTCCACTAGCCCAAGTGACCCAAGTCATGAAATGAGACCCACAAATTGTCCACTTAACAAATGCGCAATCTTTGGCTTAACTCGTTATGCCGATCAACTTGAATCATGGTCCAAGACTCACGGATGAATTCGATAAGATAAATTATATTATAGCTTGACTAAATCATATTGGAGTTATGTATAAATAGTCTTGATATTTCAACCAAATAAATCCGGTCAAATTCTACTCCAACTAACCAGAAAATCTCAAAGAATCATTGCCAATCTTGTCTAGACGATTATCTAACGCCTAAAAATTCCATGGTCAGTCACACATTCAGGTATACTAATTTGCTATATTCTAAGTTATTTCTTCTTACTTTCCATCAGTATTCATATAATTTTCGACTACCTTCATTTACTTGATCGTCAAAGGGTCTTCGACGGGCACAACATCGGTGTCCTCTTAAGATGTTTAATGGTCATTGTTTCTTGGTCTACTTTTCTTGAGTTTCGTAGGATTACTAGTGGTCTGATCTATTCAACTTCCTCAATTATAGAATCTATCGTCTACAATTTAGTTTCCACCGTGGGGCTTTAGCAATCATTCTTACAAATGGAACTCTCGGGACTATTATTTATCAATCACAACTATTACCATGTTTGGAACCTCTTAAATCCACCACATGGATAGCTCTACCGATTATGCTCTAGATGAAGTAACTTGTCAAGAAACGAAATGGATGATTCATCAGTAGGTGGAAGTAGCAAGGAAACAAGGAGATGACTCAAGCCATACCACTGTTCTGCCAATCACTACCATGTTGCCTGGTCCCGTCCACAAGACAACCATTATGCCAATAATTATCTAGTCGGTCCACCCGATCCAACCAAGTTGTTCAGTCAAGTATTGTTCATCTTGTCTCCATGCACTCTCAACCTATCACCCCATCTAGCAAAGTAACTACACAACTAACCCAACTTATCGAGTTGACAAAGTAGAATTTACTAAAATTGGAGAGGCTAGAAACAGATAATACTACCATCCGTGTAAAGAATCAAGAACTCCAAGAAAGATTGGAATCATGGCATCCGATCCAACTTTGGTACGTCCATCCCATTCCTAAACTCCATTCAGGCCGATGCCTTTACTCGACCAAAATGGACTTGGGACCATTGGTTCAAACATCCAATTTGCCACACCGTTTAACAGAAAGTCGAAAGATGTATAACTACAACTTACCAATGGGTATGTTCTAGAGTTCGCACAAAATTTAGCAACAATTGAAGCCATGGTTCAATGTATCCCTATCATGCCTGCACCATTCAAAAAGAGCACAACCATTGTTTTACCACCTCTTCATTTGTTTACGAAATTGCCCGAATGGAAATGCCCAAAAATTTAGCTTCCCTAATATGAGGCTTTTTGATGGGATGGTCGATTCGAAAGATCATATAGCTCAATACAGGCAGAGAATATTTATCGCTGCTATGCTGAGAGACCTTCACGAGGCTTGCATGTGTAAGAGGGTCGGCTCCAGTCTTGTAGGGTCTGCCCTACAGCGGTATACAAACCTTCCTAATAATTCTATATCATCATTCATACAACTAACTGTTACTTTTGTTTAACAATTTGCAAGTAACAGAAAACTTAAGAAGCTGTCCGACGACCTCTATCACATAGTGTAGAGGGAAAACGAATCACTTCGTGAATTTTTTGAACAATTCAATTGGGAAAAAGTTTATATTCCTAACCGCAACCAAAAAACTATTGTTTCTGCTTTTCAAAAAGGGCTCCTCCTAAACACTGATTTATATAAGGATTTGACGCAATACAATGGAGAATGTCTTAGCTAAAGCTTGGGCCCCAATTAAATGGGAAGATAATGATGCTAACTTTAATTTCACTAGATGTCAATCCACATAGAAGAGCTAACAAAACAGGGCGGAGAAATGGCTTGCAAATACTAATTCTCCTCCAGACAAAAGGAACACTAAGCACATAGAGCTACCTGGATCATTTAATTGCCCTTATATAAGGATAAAGGTTGGGATCCCTAAATATGACCTCTCTATCAGGCCAGCAGGCCTAATCGCTTTGCTAAAGATGATGGATAGTATAGTGAATTAGCTTAGAAAGATGAAAAGCTCTAGTGGCCAACGTGACAAGAGTATGTGGTGTGAGTTTCAAGCAGACCATGGCCACCGAACAGATGATTGCATTGCCCTAAGGTTGGAAGTAGTAGAGCTATTGAAACAATGACTTCTAATAGAACTTCTGTCATCACCAGAGGCAACAACAGCCACATGGTAAGCAAGGCTTTATTTCAACTGTCTCGTCGTCACATGACATAACTATTAACTTCATTATCGGCGGATTGAAAGTTAGGAGGATAACAACGGTAGCGACACGAAGACATGTGCATCAAGCAACTCATTTGTACCAGAATCTAAGCCAAGCCAGCGAGCGAGCAAGACTCACCACAGATCACCAGCTTTACAACCACTGAGGCTACGCAACTACTTAATCAACACCAAGATGATTTGTTCATACTTTAAACATAGCCAATGACTTGATCAAGCGCATCTTGATAGATAATGCAACAGTGCAAACATACTTTTCTTGGAAACCATTAAGGCCATGGAAAATTCCAGAAGAAAACATTACACGTCGAATTACAGTGCTAACAGTTTTAGTGGTGGACAAAAGAACACTTTAGGTGAAATCGTGCTATCTGTTTATGCAGAAAGAGTTAACCTCTACACTAGATTCCTAATTATGGATAGCCCTCAACATATAATATTATCCTAGAATGCCTTGGATCTATGAAATAAAAGTTGTACCATCAACATTTCATCAAGTACTCCGTTTTCTTACCAAACGGGGAACAAATGAGATTCTTGGTGACCAAAGAGATTCTGGAGATTGCTACCAATATTCATAGTAATCCCAACCCACCATCCTAGACCGTCCAAATATGGAAGAGCTAGACAAAGTGCAGATCCACCCCGACTTTCTGGAACTTAAAACTCAAGTTGAGGCAAGGCTAAAACCAAACTCAAGCAATGCCTCATCAAATAAGAGGTGCAAAAAATCATAGAAGCTGGCTTCATACAAAAAGTCTACTACCGAGACTGGCTTGCTAATGTTGTCATAGTAAAAATGAAGAATGGTAAGTGGAGAGTCTTCTACACTTTATAGATTTGAACAAAGCCTACCTGAAGGATAGCTTTCATCTGCCACATATCGACGTGATGGTCAACGCGACGGCTGGATATGGACGTCTAAGCTTTATGAATGCCTTTTCTGATTACAACCAGATTATGATATGCCCAAGCGACCAAGAAAAAACTATTTTCGTAATGAAGCGGGATACATTCTACTACAAGGTAATGTCGTTCAAACTCAAGAATGCCGAAACAACATATCAATGGCTAGTGAACCACGTGTTTATTGATCAGCTTGGAAAATCTATAGAAGTCTATATCGACGGCATGCTGGTAAAGTCTTTGAATGAAGAGCATCACATAGATCACCCCAATCAATCATTCGAGGTTATGAAGAAGTACAACATAAAACTTAATCCATCCAAGTGTGCATTTGGAATATTTTCTAGCAAGTTCCTGGGTTCTTGAGTAACCCAGTGGGGATTTGAGCCAAAGCTAGATTAAATCTAATCAATCATTAACATTCCATTTCCAACTTGCATCAAGGAATTTCAAAAGTTTACTAGAAGACTTGTAGTTCTTAAAAGGTTCATCTCTTGATCTTCCAAGAAATGCTTGGAATTCTACAACATATTAAGGGAAAAAAAAGCTTTCAAATGAACTCCAGCATGTGAAAAAATGCTTCAGTAACTCAAACAAAAATTAACTTCACATCTGCTCTTGTCAAAACCAAAGGATGGAAAACAACTCTACGTGTACTTACTGGTATCTGAGCCAGCTGTCGATGCAGTCTTAGTTCATGAAGAAAAAGGAAAGCAACTTCCCATTTACTATGTCAATAAGGTATTACTAGATGTAGAAACCCCACTACATCTAATTGGAGAAATAAGCTTTGTCACTCATCAATGCAGCACGAAAGCTAGGGACATACTTCCACAGCCACTCAGTAGTTGTCGTAACCTTCTTTCCGCTGAAACGGATACTTCACAAATGAATTTTCCCGATGGCTAACCAAATGGGCATAGTGAGTGAATATGATATGTCTTTCGTACACCTTACCACCATAAAATCTCAGGTACTTGCATCGATTTCACTCCTAACTCTTAAGACCTAGCCCAAAATGAACTTCTTTGCTTGATGGACAGGCCGGTGATGGGTACATGGATGCTCCTAGTGGATGGGTCAAGCAACATCAATGGTGTAGGCCTCGGCATCGTCTTAACATCACCTGAAGGGGACGAAATAGAACAGGCAGTCGGGTGTGAATTTAAGGCAACTAATAATAAGTCGAAATACAAAACACTCATTGTCGAACTGATCTTAGCAAAGAAAATAGGAGTCATTCGAATGAATGTTTGCAGTGACTCTCAGCTTGTTGTAAACTAAATCCAATGCACGTTCATTGCCAAAGACACAAAAATGACATCTTGCCTAGGGTTATTCAAACATCTCTGCAACAAGTTTGATGAGTTCCAAATCACAGTTTCACGGATTGAAAATGTCCAAGCGGACGCATTAGCAAGCTTTGAAGCAGCTATAATCACAAGATAAAGCAAAGCAATCTCGATGACTTATTTACAATGGCCAGCAGTTCAAAAACTAGTGGAAACCAAAAGTTTCCATTCAATGGAAGACCAACCTTGGATGATATTGATTGTTACATGCCTCTAAAATGATGAGCTACCATCGAACAAGAATGAAGCTCGACGAATCAAGGCTAAGACTGCCAAATTCTACATTATAGATATTAAGCTGTATAAGAGATCTTTCTCTGGACTCTACGTCCGAATCATTGGCAATGCTAAGGTTGAATATGTCCTGGCTGAACTTCACAAAAGGAAATGTGGCAATCAGATGGAGCCCAAAGATTGGCGCACTGTGCACTTATCATTAGATACTATTGGCCAACAATGCAGGCTGACTCAATTAACCATGTCAAAAATGTGATCGATGTCAGGGATTTGCCAATACATCTCACCTTCTACCTGAATAGCTTAACCTCATTCGTTGACCTTGTCCTTTCATGAAATGAGAGATGGACATCGTTAGGGAACTTCCAACTGCCCTAGGACAACGAGTCTTCATGCTAGCATTTACAGACTATTTCACAAAGTGGTTCAAAGCCAAGATATTCTTGTATGTACGTGATCGTGAAGTTATCCAATTTATCTAGAAAATGTAATAAGTAGGTTTGGAGTCCCGAAAGAAATAGTCACCGATAATGGTTTACAAAGCATTGGATTTCAAAATTTCTGCAAATAGTGGAACATCGAGCTAAACTTCTATGCTCTGTGGTATCTCCAAGTCAACAGTATTGCTGAATCTTTCAACAAGATTACCATGGAGAAATTAAAAAAATAATATCTAAAGCCACGGGAAAATGGGCAGACAAGCTACCTGGAGTCCTTTGGTCCTACCACACCACCGTTCGGATACCAACCGGTGAAACCCCCTTCTCATAAGCTTACGGTATGGAAGCAGTCATACCAGTAGAAATACGACTAATGAACATAATCAAGTTGAATTATGTCATAAGCTAGATTAAGCGAATGAAGGAAGGGAAAGAGCATTGATTCGTATAGTTGCATATCAACAAAAGATTGCCCAACACTTCAATCGATAAGTAAAAACAATAGCCTTTATAGATGAAGGGTGAGTGCTATGAAGGGTATTCTAGAACACTAAGGAAGCGGTGCAGGCAAGCTTGCAGCAAATTTGCAAGGACCATACCTAATCACAAAAGTTATTGGACCCTGAACGACAAAGATATCAACAGAAGTTGGAACGCCATCCATCTTTGCAAATATTACTTCGAAATCTTCTAAACTCTTTTCAATTTTTGTATTTTTATTTTCATTAAAAAATTGTATTAACTTAGGCATCGGAGAGATAAGACATGGTCCTAACCTCTCCTTGCTTTAGGATAATTGTTGACAAAGTTTCAGGCGGCCTAAATGAAAAGGAGCTGAGCATGCCACCTCTTCATCTGGGATATCATCATTATTTCCTTACTTATTTTGAGACTTTCTTTTTTAATTTTTTTACCACAGCCAGAATCAACACTAATTTAAGCCCATCAGTAACCCTAACATTTCATTATTCTTTGGAGATTTACTAGATGGGACAAAATGTATCATTCGTTATAATCAAGATTTCCCTCATCTGCTAAAATTTGGAAAACCTTGAACTTTGGAAGATGAAGACGACCACATGGTCACTATCTACGCAAATAATCACATGACTTCTATCAAGCCATCTAAATGAAGATCACCACACGACTCCCATCAAACCATCTAGAAGCAAATGACCACACAATCACCATCATGCTATCTGGAAGCAAATGACCACACGGTCGTTATCAAGCTATCTGGATAAAGATCACCACGTGACTCTCATCAAGCCATCCAGAAGTAGATGACCATAGTCGCCAACAAGCCATCCGAACAAAGAGCCCCACCATCGCCATCAAACCGATCCAAATAAAGACTTAGCTGGCTTCAAACTACGATAGTCTCCGAGCTAACCAATAACATTACACCTCACGTTGGATGGACTAGACTAATTCTATCCTTCATAAAAATATGTTTGTAAGTATACTCTTTTTTCAAGGATAAATTCAGAAGTGTCTCAATAAGTTCAAATTTTTTTCTATAAATCATGTTCATAAACTTATGCATAATTTCATTGTACTCTACATGGAGTTTTAAGTTCCACATTTGATCAGGAGTTTTTAGGCAATCTTAACACACAACCACAGTAAAGCCATATTACATAATCCATATGTTCAAATACATACATACTACAAAAGAAAGACCCACTTGACGAATACATAAATTCCAAAATAAATACAAGTTGAGTAGCACACTCGGAAAATGTGCTACCATATAGACTTAAGCTCGACCAACATCAACACCACTAGGATCGACTCCCCCGACCCTTTCGCCAGATACCTCATCTTTAAGCCGTTCTTCCAACTCTTCAACATACCAAGCATTTGACACAATTAGGCATACTCGGTAATTGCTTCATTCGCATCTAAGCTAGTATGCTTGTCTTTTTTGTAATCTCTCACAAGGAAGGCTCTAGTGGCTATCTTAACTTCTAGTTGACAATTTTCCAGACAATCCTCCAAAGAAGCAATTTGAGCCCCCGAATATTCTTCCATGTTCGCAAGCTACTCCTCCAAAGCCATCTTTTTACTAACCAACTCGGCTCACTCATCTACCGCCTTCTGGGCAATCAAGTCGGCACTTTTTTCCATGTTTTCAAAATTTTAACTTCTCTACACAAAGATGTGATCGCATCTGCAATGAGCGTACCTTTTTGGCCTAATTAATGGCTTCGTTCTTTTGAAAAATGACCCATTGCAATCCCTAGAGAAAATAAAAACAAGTTAGGTCCAATCAATTAGGTTATCCATAATGAAGTGCACGAAAAATATTATACCTAGGAAATCTGAGCCATTGTGTTCTTGGTGGCCTTCACTTGACCAAGTTGCTCATAACGTACCCAGTCATCAGGAAATATAAGACTTTCACCAAGTGCTACCACATCTGGGTTAGAAAAGCACACAAGAATTGGAAGGAAATGTGAGAAAAATTGAATCATCATCTATCAAATGGCCCAAAACGACTGCGTTTGCAGACGACCGAGGAGGAGATATAAGCGGCTTGGTCTGACCCGAAAAAACATTGGATGAGATAGGATCGTCGGCTAACATCGTAAAAAGAGAAAACTTCTTAGACTTCTCCTTCGCCGTTCTCCTCTCCAAAGCATCAAATGAAGATCCTATCATCCTTGATGTGATTTGATCTACAATTTCACGATCAGTCGAATTAAGTGGACCACTTAAAGTTAGACTATTAGCATGAATTTTCATACCTCTCTTTGCCATTATAATAGGGATCTTATGTCTTGGAAAGTCAGAAGGAATACCTCTCGGTTCTGTCAAAGTATGATCCTACAAGCTACTAGAAGAAATAACCTCTCAAGACAGAAGAAACTGACAATTACTCTGATCTTTAGGTATCGCTAAAATCATCGAGATATGCTCGTTCACGATTAAGCCTTAAAGAGGTTATGAGTTGATGCGTGACCATGCTGAAAGAAAGCGATAACTCTCCAGCCAAACCAAATCACTTGACGCGAGAAAGTATGACCTTTTCCAATCCTTATCATCGAAGAAAGTCTAACTATCAATCGATCAGTATTTTTCCTTGCATTTAAGGAAAATTGGACTTTTTCACTATCATGCTCCCTTGTGAAGTAACCATACAACAACTCTGGCATGACAAATGAGATATCATGTCGCTCAATCAAGTCTTGGAGAGCTGAGAGCAATCACCAAGAGTTAGGCATGAGTTGATTGGGTGCAATTTCAAAATATTTTAACACCATCCTGACCATGTGAGGAATTGGAAATCGAAAGCCATCTTTAAATGGCAACTCATAGAAAAAATCCAACCCGAGACATCCCATGAAACTCTTTCGTGTGGCTGCGGTAGATGAAGTTGAACGGATGCTGGAATACAATAGGAATCTCGAATTCTTATCAAGTCATTCTCCGTCAGTTTGCTTGGTATGTTATTAGTGAACATAATGTCATCCGCGCTAGGACGACTCTGTTTATAAAGACTATGTCAGGATGGCCACCATCAAGACCTGAATCGGTCGGAACACTATTAATACAAACACTTTTCAGATCAATCTCATAAGAGGAACAAATCCTTGGATTGCCTATAAACCTCGCTAGTGTTGGCTCGTACGAACAATTCAAACTTGTATAGTTGACGAGTTTTTGCCCAGGCCATTAGACCTAATTGTACCTTTGGTTGGCCAAGATTCGGCTAAAATTCTGTACGGAACATCACAAAAATCACTCAAATATATTGTTAATTAACAACTACTCACTAGCAATTTCACTCTATGATGTATCAAACTCCAGAAACACCGAATCAAAATTAATGTAACCATCGAAGAACTTGAAAATATATTTGAAGAACACTAAAAAACATTCGAAAATAAAGCAAGAACTTGAAGAACGAATGGATCATTTAAAGCTTCTTTTGGTCTACCCAAGCCTAAGAATTAAAGAAAGGATCATTTAAAATATGAAAACTAGACGCTAAACGAGATGAAAAATGAATTTATAAATTTTTCCAACGTCATCAACCAAATTTGTGCACTCAACTTTTTGGATAGCCATATTTACCGACCGACTAATGCTCTAAACGAAGCATTCTGCATGATCTAAACGGATCGACAATTTTTGATATATTCACCACTTGAAAGATTACCAAGAGATAATGGATGCCACTTTGTTGGTACTGTATGGTAATAAAAGCCGCACGATTTAAAATCGTGCTGTACCAAATTAGTTTTTCAACTACGTATCGCTTGGCTCTGAGCCTTCGATAATTTTCCATAGTACCTGCGGTAGCAAAAAAAAAGGAGAAAAAAAATTAAAAAAAAAAAAAGATAATACACTTACCACTGCAGATTGTCGAGAGGTAAATGCACCTGGTGTATGTGCACGCACCAAGTGTATGAAGTGGCATGCATGCCACGGCTGCCGGCAGATACTGTTGCGTGGAAGCAAAAGCCACATGGTATGCACTTTTTGTGGCTTTTGCTGTCACATTTACTATGTGAAAGCAAAAGTCGCATGGCTTCCGAGCTGTGTAGTAAAAAAAATCAAGTCGCTTTAAAGCGAAAAATATGGCTCAACAAGTCATGTGGTGATCTTCCAAAATATATCACGTGGCTTTCAAGTTGTACGGAATAAAAATCAAACGACTTTCGGGCTATATGGTATCCCAAAAACAAACGGTTTCCAAATAAAAATCGACATAAAAATCATATAGCTCAACGAGCCATATGATTATCTCTCAAGTACCACACAACTCCAAAACCATACAATAATTCCCACAGCTCGATGAACATGCAATAATCTTCCATGAAAGTTTTAATGGTCGAACGGTCTCCACCCACGACCACAACAAATTGTATTATGGTCAAATGGTCCATCTTATGACCAAAGTGCTCTCAACTAAGGGTCTGATCAACCTTGAACCCGAACTACGCTTGACTTCGAGTAGAGCTCATATCAATAAGTGGGGGACAAAATGTAGTGGTAAAAATTATTCCACTAGCCCAAGCAACCCAAATCATGAAACGAGGACCACAAATGTCCCACTTAATGCACACACTATCTTTGGCTTAACTCGTTATGCCTATCAACCCAAATCATGGTCCAAAATCCTCGGATCAATTCAAAACCTTTGATAATTTATCTTTAAGAAAAATTAGATTATTGCTTGACTAAATTATACATGATTTATCCATAAACAGTCTTGATATCTCAACCAAATAAATTCGATCAGATTCTGCTCCAACCAACAAGTAAATCTCGGAGAATCATAGGCAATCTCATCTAAACGGTTATCTTACTCCTATAAATTACATGGTTAGTCGCACATTCAAGTATCCCAATGTGCTCTACCCTGAATTATTCATCTTACATTCCATCAACACATAATTTTCGACTAGTTTTATTGACTTGATCGTTCGAGGGTCTTCAATTGGCACCACATCGGTGTCCGCTTAAGTTCTTCAATGGTCTTTTCTTATTCTATTTTTCTTGAGTTTCGCATGATTATTGGTGGCCTAATCGATACGATTTTCTCAGTTGTAGAATCTGCCTTCTACATTTTCTAATTATATATTCTCAAAAATAAAAAAATAATTAAAAAAATCACTATTCTAAAACATATTTT